>JAPZAG010002396.1:0-17781 GCA_027475135.1 Bactrocera correcta | reverse complement strand
ATCGATTGCTAAATGTGTAAATACAAGAAAATCGACTATATACCTAAATATAAGATTACGAAACTCTTCTACCTGCACTGTCGTTATGCCGCCATGACTTTATATCACCTTCATTACGTTAAGGAAGGTTAACTAACTTAAATATGTTAAACTAATGATTTGAAGATTTTCGATATCGATTGCTAAATGTGTAAATACAAGAAAATCGACTATATACCTAAATATAAGATTACGAAACTCTTCTACCTGCACTGTCGTTATGCCGCCATGGCTTTATATCACCTTCATTACGTTAAAGAAGGTTAATTAACTTAAATATGTTAAACCAATAATTTGAAGCATTTCGATATCGATAGTTAAATGTGTGTATACAAGAAAATTGACTTTATATATAAATATAAGACTACGGAATTCTTCTAAATGTATTGTCGTAATCTCGCCATGGCTTTATGCCAACTTCCGTTCGTTAAAGAAGGTTTATTAACTTAAATATGTTAAAGTAATGATTTGATGCATTTCGATATCGATTGCTAAATGTGTATATACAAGAAAATCGACTTTATACCTAAATATAAGATAACTGAATTCTTCTAAATGCACTGCCGTTATGCCGTTAAGGCTTTATGTAGACTTCAGTGCGTTAAAGAAGGTTTATTAACTTAAATATGTTAAACTAATGATTTGAAGCATTTCGGTATCGATTTCTAAATGTGTATATACAAGAAAATCGGCTTTATAATTAAATATAAGATAACGGAATTATTCTACATGCACTGCCCTTATGCCGCCATAGCTTTATGCCAACTTCAGTTCGTTAAAGAAGGTTTATTAACTTAAATATGTTAAACTAATGAGGTGAAGCATCTCGATATCGATTGCTTAATATGTATATAAAACAAAATCGACTTTATACCTAAATATAAGTTTACGGAATTCTTCCAAATGCACTGCCGTTACACCGTTATGGCTTTATGTAAACTTCAGTAAGATAAAGAAGGTTTGTTAACTGAAATATGTTAAACTAATGATTTGAGGCATTTCGATATCGATTGCTAAATGTGTATATACAACAAAATCGACTTTATAACTAAATATAAGATTACGGAATTCTTCTACATGCACTGCCGTTATGCCGCCATGGCTATATGCCAACTTTAGATCGTTAAAGAAGGTTTATTAACATAAATATGTTAAACGAATGATTTGAAGCATCTCGATATCGATAGCTAAATGTGTATATACATGAAAATCGACTTTATACCTAAATATAAGATTACGGAATTCTTCTAAATGCACTGCCGTTATGCCGCCATGGCTATATGTCAACTTCAGATCGCTAAAAAAGGTTAATAAACTTAGATATGTTAAACTAATGATTTGAAGTATTTCGTTATCGATTGCTAAATGTTTATATACAAGAAAATTGACTTTATACCTAAGTATAAGACTGCGGAATTCTTCCAAATGTACTGTCGTTACGCCGCTATGGTTTTATATCAACTTCAATACGTTAAAGAACGTTAATTAACTTAAATATGTTAACCTAATGCTTTGAAGAATTCGATATCGATTGCTAAATGCGTATATACAAGAAAATCGACTTTATAGCTAAATATAAGATAACGGAATTCTTCTAAATGCACTGTCGTTATGCCGCCATGGCTTTATATCACCTTCATTACGTTAAGGAAGGTTAACTAACTTAAATATGTTAAACTAATGATTTGAAGATTTTCGATATCGATTGCTAAATGTGTAAGTACAACAAAATCGACTTTATACCTAAATATGAGATAACGGAATTCTTCTAAATGCACTGTCGTTATGCCGCCATGGCTTTATATCTCCTTCATTACGTTCAGGAAGGTTAACTAACTTAAATACAGGGTAGGCCATTTAAAGTTGACCCATTTGCCCATTTGCCAAAATTAAGGCGTCGCGGATAATCAGCTGGGTTTAGTTTTTGTGCCATTTGAATTTTATATGGAAACATCTTCAAATCTTTATGAATTATGCGTCGGAGAGTGGTGCGAGAGATGTCTAATTCCTGAGAGCGGCGATAACTCGATGTCGATGGAGTCTCCTCAATACTGGCTCGTACAGCTTCGATATTTTCATTAGAACGTCTTGTGCGTTCTCTGGATGCATGACTGGCATTACTGAGATTACCGGTGTTCACAAATTTTGCGTATAAAGACTTAATTGTGTTCTTAACTGGAGCACTTTTCACTTTATTTTTTTTGCGAAACGCACGTTGAGTTAACACAATTGAAAAGTTATTTTGAATATAAAGCTGAACAATTTCAGCGCGTTCTTTTGGAGTGTACTGTTCCATGGTATAAATTGTCTTCGAATGACGCTTCTAACGCGGTATGACATTAGCCGATTTGTCAGCGCTGTTAAAAGTTACAGCGTTGCCAGATGGGTCAACTTTAAATGGCCTACCCTGTATGTTAAACTAATGATTTGAAGCATTTCGATATCGATAGCTAAATGTGTGTATACAAGAAAATCGACTTTATACATAAATATAAGACTACGGAATTCTTCCAAATGTATTGTCGTTATGTCGCCATGGCTTTATGCCAACTTCCGTTCGTTAAAGAAGGTTTATTAACTTAAATATGTTAAAGTAATGATTTGAAGCATTTCGATATCGATTGCTAAATGTGTATATACAAGAAAATCGACTTTATACCTAAATATAAGATAACGGAATTCTTCTAAATGCACTGCCGTTATGCCGTTAAGGCTTTATGTAGACTTCAGTGCGTTAAAGAAGGTTTATTCACTTAAATATGTTAAACAAATGATTTGAAGCATTTCGGTATCGATTGCTAAATGTGTATATACAAGAAAATCGGCTTTATAATTAAATATAATATAACGGAATTATTCTACATGCACTGCCCTTATGCCCCCATAGCTTTATGCCAAATTCAGTTCGTTAAAGAAGGTTTTTTAACTTAAATATGTTAAACTAATGAGGCGAAGCATCTCGATATCGATTGCTAAATATGTATATACAAAAAAATCGACTTTATACCTAAATATAAGTTTACGGAATTCTTCCAAATGCACTGCCGTTATACCGTTATGGCTTTATGTAAACTTCAGTAAGAAGGTTAGTTAACTGAAATATGTTAAACTAATGATTTGAAGCATTTCGATATCGATTGCTAAATGTGTATGTACAACAAAATCGACTTTATACCTAAATATAAGATAACGGAATTCTTCCAAATGTACGGTCGTTATGCCGCCATAGCTTTATATCAACTTCAATACGTTAAAGAAGGTTAATTAACTTAAATATGTTAAACTAATGATTTGAAGAAATTCGATATCGATTGCTAAATGTGTATGTACAACAAAATCGACTTTATACCTAAATATAAGATTACGGAATTCTTCTAAATGAACTGCCGTTATGCCGCGATAGCTTTATATCAACTTCAATACGTTAAAGAAGGTTAATTAACTTAAATGTGTTAAACTAATGATTTGAAGCATTTCGATATCGATTGCTATATGTATATATACAACAAAATCGATTTTATACCTAAATATAAGATAGCGGAATTCTTCTTAATGCACTGCCGTTATGCCGCCATGGCTTTATGTCAACTTTAATATGTTAAAGAAGGTTAATTAACTTAAATATGTTAAACTAATGATTTGAAGCATTTCGGTATCGATTGCTAAATGTGTATATACAAGAAAGTCGACTTTATACCTTTGTATAAGCTAACGGAGTTCTTCTAAAGAAGCTTTATTAACTTAAATATGTTAAACTAATGATTTAAAGCCTTTCGATATCGATTGCTAAATGAGTATTTACAAGAAAATCGACTTTATACCTAAATATAAGATTACAGAATTCTTCCAAGTGCACTGCCGTTATACCGTTATGGCTTTATGTATACTTCAGTAAGATAAAGAAGGTTAATTAACTTAAATATGTTAAACTAATGACTTGAAGCATTTCGTTATCGATTGCTAAATATGTAAATACAAGAAAATCGACTTTATACCTAAATATAAAATTACGGAATTCTTGTAAATGCACTGCCGTTATGCCGCCATGGCTTTATATTAACTTCAATAAGTTAAAGAAGGTTAATTAACTTAAATATGTTAAACTAATGATTTGAAGCATTTCGCTATCGATTGCTATATGTATATATACAAGAAAATCGGCTTTATACCTAAATATAAGATAACGGAATTCTTCTAAATGCTCTGCCGTTATGCCGTTAAGGCTTTATGTAGACTTCAGTAAGATAGAGAGGGTTAATTAACTTAAATATGTTAAACTAATGATTTGAAGCATTTCGACATCGATTGCTAAATGTGTACATACAAGAAAATTGACTTTATACCTAAATATAAGAATACGGAATTCTTCTAAATGCACTGCAGTTATACCGTTAAGGCTTTATGTAAATTTCAGTACGTTAAAGAAGGTTAATTTACTTAAATATGCTAAACTAATGATTTGAAGCATTTCGATATCGATTGCTAAATGTTTATGTACAAGAAAATCGATTTTATACCTAAGTAAAAGATTACATAATTCACCCAAATATATTCTGCCCTTATGCCGTTATGGCTTTATGTAAACTTCAGTAAGATAAAAAAGATTAATTAACTTTAATATGTTAAACTAATGATTTGAAGCATTTCGATATCGATTGCTAAATCTGTATATACAAGAAAATCGACTTTATCCTTAATTACACTGCAGTTATACCGTTAAGGCTTTACATAAATTTCAGTACGTTAAAGAAGTTTAATTTACTTAAATATGCTAAACTAATGATTTGAAGCATTTCGATATCGATTGCTAAATGTGTATGTACAAGAAAATCGATTTTATACCTAAGTAAAAGATTATTGAATTCACCCAAATATATACTGCCGTTATGCCGTTATGGCTTTATGTAAACTTCAGTAAGATAAAAAGGTTAATTAACTTAAATATGTAAAACTAATGATTTGAAGCATTTCGATATCGATTTCCAAATGTGTATATACAAGAGAATCGACTTTATACCTAAATATAAGATTACGGAATTCTTCTAAATGCACTGTCGTTATGCCGCCATGGCTTTGTATCACCTTCAATACGTTAAAGAAGGTTTATTAACTTAAATGTGTTACACTAATAATTTGAAGCATTTCGATATCGATTGCTAAATGTGTATATACAAGAAAATCGAATTCATAGCTAAGATTACGTAGTTCTTCTTAATGCACTGCCGTTATGCCGCTAAGGCTTTTGTAGACTTCAGTAAGATAAAGAGCGATAATTAACTTAAATACGAGGGCCGTCTGATAAATAACCGACCTCAACGTAAAGCTAGCGGTACCTCTGAAAAAAGTTTCTACTTCAAAGTGTGCATATCATAATTTCTACTCGCCAAAATTTCGGAAATTTATCTTGCGCAATTATCTGTTGACAGTCGTTTTTGTGAGTCTATTTCGGTGATTTCCCCAAAATGGAAAAGATTGAATATCGAGCTGTAATTAAATTTTTATTTTTGAATGGCAATACGCTTTCACAAATCAAATATGAGTTGGACTCTGTGTACGGTGACTCCGCACCATCGTTTATCACCATAAAATTTTGGGCAGATGAATTTAAACGTGGTCGCAGGAGCTTGGAAGATGATGAACGTCCTGGGCGTCCAAAAGCTGTAACCACTAACGATAACATCGCTAAAGTTCATCAATTGGTATTAGACGACCGCCGGATTAAAGTTAAGGAAATAGCTGAGATTATGAAGATGTCAAAAGAACGAGTTTGTCACATATTAAACCAAGATTTGGGCATGAGAAAGCTGTCCGCGCGTTGGGTGCCGCGGTTGCTTACGCTAGACCACAAACGTGCGCGCATGAACATTTCCAGCGCACTGTTGGCTCAGTTTAGAGTCAATACGACCAAGTTTTGGCGCCGATTGATAACTGTAGACGAAACCTGGATTCATCATTATACGCTCGAAACAAAAATCCAATCTAAGCAGTGGATTGAAAAGGGGGAACCGGCCCCAAAAAAACCTAAAGCTTTGTATTCGGCTGGGAAAGTGACGGCGAGTATTTTTTGGGACAGCCATGGAATTATATTTATTGGCTATCTTGAAAAAGGAAAAACTATAACAGGAGCATACTACGCATCATTATTGGACAAGCTAAAGGAAGAAATTTCGAAAAATCATCCACATTTGCAAACAAAGAAAGTCTTGTTCCACCAAGACAACGCACCATCTCACACCTCAACAGTCGCCATGACGAAAGTCCACGAATTGCGGTTCGAACTGCTTAAACATCCACCTTATTCACCGGATCTAGAACCAAGCGACTTTTTTTGTTTCCTCAAATTAAAACTGCGCTCGGCGGCCAGAGATTTTCGTCAAATGAGGAGGCAATCTCTTTCGTGAACTCGTATTTTGCAGACAAAGACGCCAAGTACTATTTGGAAGGGTTGCAGAGATGGGAGCATCGCTGGAAGAAGTGTGTGGAGTTACAAGGAGACTATGTAGAAAAATAAAAAAAACATTGTGAAAAAGTCGCGTGCATGATGGTTACGTCGGTTATTTATCAGACAGCCCTCGTTTGTTAAACTAATGATTTGAAGCATTTCGATATCGATTGCTAAGTGTGTATGTACAACAAAATCGACTTTATACCTAAATATAAGATTACGGAATTCTTCCAAATGCACTGCCGTTACGGCTTTATATCAACTTTAATACGTTAAAGAAGGTTAATTAACTTAAATATGTTAAACTAATGATTTGAAGCATTTCGATATCGATTGCAAAATGTGTATATACAAGAAAATCGATTTTATACCTAAATATAAGATTACGGAATTCTTCCAAATGCACTGCCGTTATGGCTTTATATCAACTTCAATACGTTAAAGAAGGTTAATTAACTTAAATATGTAAAACTAATGATTTGAAGCATTTCGTTATCGATTACTAAATGTGTATATACAAGAAAACCGACTTTATACCTAAATATAAGACTACGGACTTCTTCTAAATGCACTGCCGTTATGCCGGCATGGCTTTATATCAACTTCAATAGCTTGGAAGATGATGAATGTCCTGGGCGTCCAAAAGCTGTAACCACTAACGATAACATCGCTAAAGTTCATCAATTGGTATTAGACGACCGCCGGATTAAAGTTAAGGAAATAGCTGAGATTATGAAGATGTCAAAAGAACGAGTTTGTCACATATTAAACCAAGATTTGGGCATGAGAAAGCTATGTATGTAAAACTAATGATTTGAAGCATTTCGTTATCGATTACTAAATGTGTATATACAAGAAAACCGAATTTATACCTAAATATAAGACTACGGACTTCTTCTAAATGCACTGCCGTTATGCCGGCATGGCTTTATATCAACTTCAATACGTTAAAGAAGGTTAATTAACTTAAGTATGTTAAACTAATGATTTGAAGCATTTCGATATCGCTTGCTAAATGTGTACATACAAGAAAATCAAATTTATACCTAAATATAAGATAACGGAATTCTTCTAAATGCACTGCCGTTATGCCACTAAGGCTTTATGTAGACTTCAGTAAGACAGAGAGGGTTAATTAACTTGAATATGTTAATCTAATGATTTGAAGCATTTTGATATCGATTGCTAAATATGTAAATACAAGAAAATTGACTTTATACCTAAATATAAGAATACGGAATACTTCTAAATGCACTGCCGTTATGCCGTTAAGGCTTTTGTAGACTTCAGCAAAATAAAGATGTTTAATTAACTTAAATATAGTAAACTAATGATTTGAAGCATTACGATATCGATTGCTAAATGTGTATATACAACAAAATCGACTTTATACTTAAATATAAGATTACGGAATTCTTCTACATGCACTGCCGTTATGCCGCCATGGCTTTATGTTAACTTCAGGGCGTTAAAGAAGCTTTATTAACTTAAATATATTAAACTAATGATTTGAAGCATTTCGATATCGATTGCTAAATGAGTATATACAATAAAACCGACTTTATACCTAAATAAAAGATTACGGAATTCTTCTACATGCACTGCAGTTATACCGTTAAGGCTTTATGAAGACATCAGTGCGTTTAAGAAGGTATATTAACTAAAATATGTTAAACTAATGATTTGAAGCATGTCGATACAAGAAAATCGACTTTATACATAAATATAAGATAACGTAATTCTTCTAAATACACTGCCGTTATGCCGTTATGGCTTTATATAAATTTCAGTACGTTAAAGAAGTTTAATTTACTTAAATATGCTAAACTAATGATTTGAAGCATTTCGATATTGATTGCTAAATGTGTATGTACAAGAAAATCGATTTTATACCTAAATAAAAGATTACGGAATTCAGCCAAACATACTGCCGTTATGCCGTTATGGCTTTATGTAAACTTCAGTAAGATAGAGGGGGCTAATTACCCTAAATATGCTAAACCAGTTATATGAAGCATTTCGATATCGATTGCTTAATGTGTATATACAACAAAATCGACTTTATACCTAAATATAAGATTACGGAATTCTTCTAAATGCACTGCCGTTATGTCGCCATGGCTTTATGCCAACTTCCGTTCGTTAAAGAAGGTTTATTAACGTAAATATGTTAAAGTAATGATTTGAAGCATTTCGATATCGATTGCTAAATATGTATATACAAGAAAATCGACTTTATACCTAAATATAAGATAACTGAATTCTTCTAAATGCACTGCCGTTATGCCGTTATGGCTTTATGTTAACTTCAGTTCGTTAAAGAAGGTTTATTAACTTAAATATGTTAAACTAATGATTTGAAGCATTTCGATATCGCTTGCTAAATGTGTATATACAAGAAAATCGAATTTATACTTAAACAAAAGATTACGGAATTCTTCCAAATGTACTGTCGTTATGCCGCCATGGCTTTATATCAACTTCAATACGTTAAAGGAGGTTAATTAACTTAAATATGTTATACCAATGACTTGAAGCATTTCGATATCGATTGCTTAATGCGTATATTTATACAACAAAATCGACTTTATACCTAAATATAAGATTGCGGAATTCTTCTAAATGAACTGCCGTTATGCCGCCGTGGCTTTATATCAACTTCAATACCTTAAAAAAGGTTAATTAACTTAAATATGTTAAACTAATGATTTAAAGCATTTCGATATCGATTGCTATATGTATATATACAACAAAATCGACTTTATACCTAAATATAAGATAACGGAATTCTTCTAAATGCACTGCCGTTATGCCGCCATGGCTTTATGTCAACTTCAATACGTTAAAGAAGGTTAATTAACTTAAATAGGCTAAACGATTGATTTGAAGCATTTCGATATCGATTGCTAAATGTGTAAATACAAGAAAATCGACTTTATACCTTAGTATAAGCTAACGGAGTTCTTCTAAAAAGCTTTGTTAATTTAAATATGTTAAACTAATGATTTAAAGCATTTCGATATCGATTGCAAAATGAGTATATACAAGAAAATCGACTTTATACCTAAATATAAGATTACGGAATTCTTCCAAGTGCACTGCCGTTATACCGTTATGGCTTTATGTAAACTTCAGTAAGATTAAGAAGGTTAATTAACTTAAATATGTTAAACTAATGACTTGAAGCATTTCGTTATCGATTGCTAAAAGTGTATATACAAGAAAATCGACTTTATACCTGATAATAAAATTACGGAATTCTTCTAAATGCACTGCCGTTATGCCGCCATGGCTTTACATTAACTTCAACACGTTAACGAAGGTTAATTAACTTAAATATGTTAAACTAATGATTTGAAGCATTTCGATATCGATTGCTATATGTATATATACAAGAAAATCGACTTTATACCTAAATATAAGATAACGGAATTCTTCTAAATGCACTGTCGTTATGCCGTTAAGTTTTTATGTAGACTTCAGTAAGATAGAGAGGGTTAATTAACTTAAATATGTTAAACTAATAATTGGAAGCATTTCAAAATCGATTGCTAAATAAATATAAATTTCAGTACGTTAAAGAAGTTTAATTTACTTAAATATGCTGAACTAATGATTTGAAGCATTTCGATATCGATTGCTAAATGTGTATGTACAAGAAAATCGATTTTATACCTAAGTAAAAGATTACATAATTCACCCAAATATATAGTGCCGTTATGCCGTTATGGCTTTTGTAGACTTCAGTGAGATAAAGAGGATTAATTAACTTAAATATGTTAAACTAATGATTTGAAGCATTTCGATATCGATTGCTGAATTTGTATATACAAGAAAATCGACTTTATACCTAAATATAAGACTACGGAATTCTTCCAAATGTACTGTCGTTATGCCGCCATGGCTTTATATCAACTTCAATACGTTAAAGAAGCTTAGTTAACTTAAATATGTTAAACTAATGATTTGAAGCATTTCTATATCGCTTGCTAAATGTGTATATAAAAGAAAATCGAATTTATACCCAAACAAGATTACGGAATTCTTCCAAATGTGCTGTCGTTATGCCGCCATGGCTTTATATCAACTTCAATACGTTAAAGAAGGTTAAATAACTTAAATATGTTAAACTAATGATTTGAAGCATTTCGATATCGATTGCTAAATGCGTATATACAACAAAATCAACTTTATACCTAAATATAAGATTAGGGAATTCTTCTAAATGCACTGTCGTTATGCCGCCCTGGCTTTATATCACCTTCATTACGTTAAAGAAGGTTAATTAACTTAAATATGTTAAACTAATGATTTGAAGATTTTCGATATCGATTGCTAAATGTGTAAATATAAGAAAATCGACTATATACCTAAATATAAGATTACGAAATTCTTCTACATGCACTGTCGTTATGCAGCCATGGCTTTATATCACCTTCATTACGTTAAAGAAGGTTAATTAACTTAAATATGTTAAACTAATGATTTGAAGCATTTCGATATCGATTGCTAAATGTGTATGTACAACAAAATCGTCTTTATACCTAAATATGTCAACTTCAGTTCGCTAAAGGAGGTTTATTAACTTAAATATGTTAAACCAGTTATTTGAAGCATTTCGATATCGATTGCGAAATATATATATACAAGAAAATCGACTTTATACATAAATATAAGATTACGGAATTCTTCCACATTTACTGCCGTTATGCCGCCATGGCTTTATATCGCCTTCAATACGTTAAAGAAGGTTAATTATTTTAAATATGTTAAACTAATGGTTTGAAGCATTTCGATATCGATTGGTAAATGTGTATATACAAGAAAATCAAATTTATACCTAAATATAAGATAACGGAATTCTTCTAAATGCACTGCCGTTATGCCGTTAAGGCTTTATGTAGACTTCAGTAAGACAGAGAGGGTTAATTAACTTGAATATGTTAAACCAGTTATTTGAAGCATCTCGATATCGATTGCTAAATATGTAAATACAAGAAAATCGACTTTATACCTAAATATAAGATTACGGAATTCTTCTAAATGCACTGCAGTTATACCGTTAAGGCTTTATGAAGACGTCAGTGCGTTAAAGAAGGTTTATTAACTTAAATATGTTAAACTAATGACTTGAAGCATTTCGATATCGATTGCTTAAGGTGTATGTACAAGAAAATCGATTTTATACCCAAATATAAGACTACGGAATTCTTCCAAATGTACTAACGTTATGTCGCCATGGCTTTATATCACCTTCAATACGTTAAAGAAGGTTAATTACTTTAAATATGTTAAACTAATGGTTTGAAGCATTTCGATATCGATTGCTTAATGTGTAAATAAAAGAAAATCGACTTTATACCGAAAAATAAAATTATAACTTTACGGAATTATTCTAAATGCACTGGCGTTATACCGTTAAGGCTTTATGTAGACTTCAGTAAGCTAAAAAGCGTTTATTATCTTAATATGTTAAACTAATGATTTGAAGCATTACGATATCGATTGCTAAATGTGTTTATACAACAAAATCGACTTTATACTTAAATATAAGATTACGGAATTCTTCCACATGCACTGCCGTTATGCCGCCATGGCTTTATGTTAACTTCAGTGCGTTAAAGAAGCTTTATTAACTTAAATATATCAAACTAATGATTTGAAGCATTTTGATATCGATTGCTAAATGAGTATATACAATAAAACCGACTTTATACCTAAATATAAGATTACGGAATTCTTCTACATGCACTGCAGTTATACCGTTAAGGCTTTATGAAGACTTCAGTGCGTTTAAGAAGGTATATTAACTTAAATATGTTAAACTAATGAATTGAAGCATGTCGATACAAGAAAATCGACTTTATACATAAATATAAGATAACGTAATTCTTCTAAATGCACTGCCGTTATACCGCCATGGCTTTATATCACCTTCATTACGTTAAAGAAGGTTAATTATTCTAAATATGTTAAACTAATGATTTGAAGAATTTCGATATCGATTGCGAAATGTGTATATACAAGAAAATCGAATTTATACTTAAACATAAGATTACGGAATTCTTCCAAATGTACTGTCGTTATGCCGTTATGGCTTAATATAAATTTCAGTACGTTAAAGAAGTTCAATTTACTTAAATATGCTAAATTAATGATTTGAAGCATTTCGATATTGATTGCTAAATTTGTATGTACAAGAAAATCGATTTTATACCTAAATAAAATTTTACGGAATTCAGCCAAACATACTGCCGTTATGCCGTTATGGCTTTATGTAAACTTCAGTAAGATAGAGGGGGTTAATTAACCTAAATATGCTAAACCAGTTATATGAAGCATTTCGATATCGATTGCTTAATGTGTATATATAACAAAATCGACTTTATACCTAAATATAAGATTACGGAATTCTTCTAAATGCACTGCCGTTATGTCGCCATGGCTTTATGCCAACTTCCGTTCGTTAAAGAAGGTTTATTAACTTAAATATGTTAAAGTAATGGTTTGAAGCATTTCGATATCGATTGCTAAATATGTATATACAAGAAAATCGACTTTATACCTAAATATAAGATAACTGAATTCTTCTAAATGCACTGCCGTTATGCCGTTGTGGCTTTATGAAGACTTCAGTTCGTTAAAGAAGGTTTATTAACTTAAATATGTTAAACTTATGATTTGAAGCATTTCGATATCGCTTGCTAAATGTGTATATACAAGAAAATCGACTTTATACCTTTGTATAAGCTAACGGAGCTCTTCTAAAAAGCTTTATTAACTTGAATATGTTAAACTAATGATTTGGGGCATTTCGATATCGATTGCAAAATGAGTATATACAAGAAAATCGACTTTATACCTAAATATAAGATAACGGAGTTCTTCTAAATGCAGTGCAGTTATACCGTTAAGGCTTTATGTAGACTTCAGTGCGTTAAAGAAGGTTTATTAACTTAAATATGTTAAACCAGTTATCTGAAGCATTTCGATATCGATCGCGAAATATATATATACAAGAAAATCGACTTTATACCTAAATATAAGATTAGGGAATTCTTCCAAATGTACTGTCGTTAAGCCGCCATGGCTTTGTAACAACTTCAATACGTTAAAGAAGGTTAATTATTTTAAATATGTTAAACTTATGGTTTGAAGCATTTCGATATCGACTGCTTAATGCATATATACCAGAAAATCGACTTTATACCTAAATATGAGACTACGGAATTCTTCCAAATGTACTATCGTTATGTCGCCATGGCTATATGCCAACTTCAGATCGTTAAAGAAGGTTTATTAACTTAAATATGTTAAACGTATGAGATGAAGCATTTCGATATCGATTGCTAAATGTGTATATACAACAAAATCGACTTTTTACCTTAATAGAAGATTACGGAATTCATCCAAATGCACTGCCGTTATACCGTTATGGCTTTATGTAAACTTCAGTGAGATAAAGAAGGTTAATTAACTTAAATATGTAAAACTAATGATTTGAAGCATTTCGTTATCGATTACTAAATGTGTATATACAAGAAAACCGACTTTATACCTAAATATAAGACTACGGACTTCTTCTAAATGCACTGCCGTTATGCCGGCATGGCTTTATATCAACTTCAATACGTTAAAGAAGGTTAATTAACTTAAGTATGTTAAACTAATGATTTGAAGCATTTCGATATCGCTTGCTAAATGTGTACATACAAGAAAATCAAATTTATACCTAAATATAAGATAACGGAATTCTTCTTAATGCACTGCCGTTATGCCGTTAAGGCTTTATGTAGACTTCAGTAAGGCAGAGAGGGTTAATTAACTTGAATATCGATTTCGATATCGATTGCTAAGTATGTAAATACAAGAAAATTGACTTTATACCTAAATACAAGAATACGGAATTCTTCTAAATGCACTGCAGTTATACCGTTAAGGCTTTTTGTTAACTTCAGTGCGTTAAAGAAGCTTTATTGACTTTAATATATTAAACTAATGATTTGAAGCATTTCGATATCGATTGCTAAATGAGTATATACACGAAAATCGACTTTATACCTAAATATAAGATTACGTAATTCTTCTAAATGCACTGCCGTTATGCCGTTAAGGCTTTTGTAGACTTCAGCAAAATAAAGATGTTTAATTAACTTAAATATAGTAAACTAATGATTTGAAGCATTACGATATCGATTGCTAAATGTGTATATACAACAAAATCGACTTTATACTTAAATATAAGATTACGGAATTCTTCTACATGCACTGCCGTTATGCCGCCATGGCTTTATGTTAACTTCAGTGCGTTAAAGAAGCTTTATTAACTTAAATATATTAAATCGATATCGATTGCTAAATGAGTATATACAATAAAACCGACTTTATACCTAAATATAAGATAACGGAATTCTTCTAAATGCACTGCCGTTATGCCGTTAAGGCTTTATGTAGACTTCAGTAAGGCAGAGAGGGTTAATTAACTTGAATATCGATTTCGATATCGATTGCTAAGTATGTAAATACAAGAAAATTGACTTTATACCTAAATATAAGAATACGGAATTCTTCTAAATGCACTGCAGTTATACCATTAAGGCTTTTTGTTAACTTAAGTGCGTTAAAGAAGCTTTATTGACTTTAATATATTAAACTAATGATTTGAAGCATTTCGATATCGATTGCTAAATGAGTATATACACGAAAATCGACTTTATACCTAAATATAAGATTACGTAATTCTTCGAAATGCACTGCCGTTATGCCGTTAAGGCTTTTGTAGACTTCAGCAAAATAAAGATGTTTAATTAACTTAAATATATCAAACTAATGATTTGAAGCATTTCGATATCGGATGCTAAATTTGTATATACAGCAAAATCGACTTTATACTTAAATATAAGATTAAGGAATTCTTCTAAATGCACTGCAGTTATACCGTTAAGGCTTTATGTGAACTTCACTAAGATAAAGAAGGTTAATTAACCTAAATATGCTAAACCAGTTATTTGAAGCATTTCGGTATCGATTGCTAAATGCGTATATACAACAATATCGAATTTATACCTAAATATAAGATTACGGAATTCTTCTAAATGCACTGTCGTTAGGCCGCCATGACTTTATATCATCTTCATTACGTTAAAGAAGGTTAATTATTTTAAATATGTTAAACTAATGATTTGAAGAATTTCGATATCGATTGCTAAATGCGTACATACAACAAATTCGGCTTTATATCTAAATATAAGATTACGCAATACTTCGAAATACACTGCCGTTATGCCGTTATGGCTTTATATAAATTTCAGTACGTTAAAGAAGTTCAATTTACTTAAATATGCTAAACTAATGATTTGAAGCATTTCGATATTGATTGCTAAATGTGTATATACAAGAAAATCGATTTTATACCTAAATAAAAGATTACGGAATTCAGCCAAACATACTGCCGTTATGCCGTTATGGCTTTATGTAAACTTCAGTAAGATAGAGGGGGCTAATTAACCTAAATATGCTAAACCAGTTATATGAAGCATTTCGATATCGATTGCTTAATGTGTATATACAACAAAATCGACTTTATACCTAAATATAAGATTACGGAATTCTTCTAAATGCACTGCCGTTATGTCGCCATGGCTTTATGCCAACTTCCGTTCGTTAAAGAAGGTTTATTAACGTAAATATGTTAAAGTAATGATTTGAAGCATTTCGATATCGATTGCTAAATATGTATATACAAGAAAATCGACTTTATACCTAAATATAAGATAACTGAATTCTTCTAAATGCACTGCCGTTATGCCGTTATGGCTTTATGTTAACTTCAGTTCGTTAAAGAATGTTTATTAACTTAAATATGTTAATCTAATAATTTGAAGCATTTCGATATCGCTTGCTAAATGTGTATATACAAGAAAATCGACTTTATACCTTTGTATAAGCTAACGGAGTTCTTCTAAAAAGCTTTATTAACTTAAATATGTTAAACTAATGATTTAACGCATTTCGATATCGATTGCAAAATGAGTATATACAAGAAAATCGACTTTATACCTAAATATAAGATAACGGAGTTCTTCTAAATGCAGTGCAGTTATACCGTTAAGGCTTTATGTAGACTTCAGTGCGTTAAAGAAGGTTTATTAACTTAAATATGTTAAACCAGTTATCTGAAGCATTTCGATATCGATTGCGAAATATATATATACAAGAAAATCGACTTTATACCTAAATATAAGATTAGGGAATTCTTCCAAATGTACTGTCGTTAAGCCGCCATGGCTTTGTAACAACTTCAACACGTTAAAGAAGGTTAATTATTTTAAATATGTTAAACTTATGGTTTGAAGCATTTCGATATCGATTGCTAAATGTGTACATACAAGAAAATCAAATTTATACCTAAATATAAAATAGCGGAATTCTTCTAAATGCACTGCCGTTATGCCGTTAAGGCTTTATGTAGACTTCAGTAAGACAGAGAGGGTTAATTAACTTGAATATCGATTTCGATATCGATTGCTAAGTATGTAAATACAAGAAAATTGACTTTATACCTAAATATAAGAATACGGAATTCTTCTAAATGCACTGCAGTTATACCGTTAAGGCTTTTTGTTAACTTCAGTGCGTTAAAGAAGCTTTATTGACTTTAATATATTAAACTAATGATTTGAAGCATTTCGATATCGATTGCTTAATGAGTGTATACACGAAAATCGACTTTATACCTAAATATAAGATTACGTAATTCTTCTAAATGCACTGCCGTTATGCCGTTAAGGCTTTTGTAGACTTCAGCAAAATAAAGATGTTTAATTAACTTAAATATAGTAAACTAATGATTTGAAGCATTACGATATCGATTGCTAAATGTGTATATACAACAAAATCGACTTTATACTTAAATATAAGATTACGGAATTCTTCTACATGCACTGCCGTTATGCCGCCATGGCTTTATGTTAACTTCAGTGCGTTAAAGAAGCTTTATTAACTTAAATATATTAAACTAATGATTTGAAGCATTTCGATATCGATTGCTAAATGATTATATACAATAAAACCGACTTTATACCTAAATATAAGATTACGGAATTCTTCTACATGCACTGCAGTTATACCGTTAAGGCTTTATGAAGACTTCAGTGCGTTTAAGAAGGTATATTAACTTAAATATGTTAAACTAATGATTTGAAGCATGTCGATACAAGAAAATCGACTTAATACATAAATATAAGATAACGTTATTCTTCTAAATGCATTGCCGTTATACCGCCATGGCTTTATAT
>JAPZAG010000245.1:0-36880 GCA_027475135.1 Bactrocera correcta | reverse complement strand
AAAAAATTCGGGTTCGTGCCGGTTACGTAGACTCACCCCACTGTTGTGGAAAGGGGAGAAAAAAGTGTAATTTTTCTGTGACAATCAGCTGGTTCACACAATTTCTCTTTTTTTGCGTTCTTTTTTTATAGGAACATCCAAACATCCAAATATCAAATAAACGTCTAGCCACTTTTATAATATTGATATGATATCCACTTATTTAATTTAATACAACTTTGCATACAGCAAAAGTTTTAAGTTTGAAAATATTTTTTTTTTTTGTATGTTTCGCATGCATAGGCCTCTCGGCGCTCTAAACCGCTCCCGTCCTTACTTATGTATGTACCAATAACTGCACAGCAGACCAAACAACCAACCGAGGGGCAAGCTAATCAGCCACATAGACACATAGTCAATGCTGCAAACACAAGAGCAAACAATTTACAAACTTTTAGTATATTTAAATTAACCGCTCAACATAAACAACTAAACAAACAAACAACAGCGACACACTCAATAATAAATGCTTAAAACAACGCGCTCCGGCTTTGGATTCGTATTTATTTTTGCTCGGTCATTTTTGTATTGACACATGTTTTGCAACATTCAACATCTTGCGTTTGTTTTCCAATGACGAAACAAAAATAAATATAATAGAACACAGTTAATATAATAGAACACAGTTCCATGAAAAATAATTTAGAAAAAAAAAACATATAACAACAACAAAAGCAAAAACAAAAAAAATGAATTTTTTCCACTTTTTAGTTTGCTATTGTCAGGTAGCAATAAAAAATGCCGCAAAACTTAAATAAAAACACCAACAACAAAAATAACAAAATTGTAGCTGATGTTTTTACAATAAATATACTGGTCGTCTCAACGGTGCCCTGTAGCAATTCATTGCCAACCGCCGTGTAGTTGACGTCGACTAAGTCTGTAAGGCCTCCTCCATACATGTTTGTATGTATAGTTGTACTATATATTGTCTATATATTTAGCAATTTTCCACTCACTGGAAATATTTTGAAGGCACGTTTTTTATATGCCATTGTTTATTGTTGCTTTGTTGCTATTGCTTTTGTTTGTGTTTCGTGTGCGCTTCGTGTATTTTTATGAGTTTTTCCACTGCTTCTGTTTACATATCGTTTAATGGGCCAATAGTTGATATTCCGATATGAGCATCATTAAACTTAATTGTTATAATTAGAGCAAGCTGTGTGTGCGCAGTTTCATTGGCGAAAAAATGCCGTACATTGTTATATGCAAATATACGAACTGCTTACGTTTTGTTCTACTCACAGTTAGCTTTTTGCGCACCCTTGTACTCCTTTCAATTTCAAGCTGTTTTAGCATATTATTACGCCAAAATAGGGTTATGCCTCTTTTGAACTAATAAAGTGGTGCCAAACTATGTGTTTTTGTGTCTTTCTTTATAAATACAAATATTTTCTAATATGTGTTTACCAATAAGATATTTCGGAAAAAAGTCATGAGATTGAACTCCAGCTTAGTTGCCTCTAAAATCATCATTTTTATCACAGAAAATGTCATCTAATATTATTTTCATACGGCGAACTGGGTATATTAAGATTGCCGCGAAGTCTGTAACATATGTATGTATAAAAGAAAAAATCGAGGACCTTTTAATCTGTTGATTTGGATATCCGACAGTCTGTTTATCTATCCGCAAGCGAAGAATTCTCTCAGTTTTGTATCGCCGACATCGAACCACCATACTACTACATGGATGCCATAAAAATCCGCCATGAAACTTTGACTGGAAAACTTTTTCACGAAATTTGGTACATATCATCCTCCGAGTCAACGTTATAAGCTACGAATATATTTCAAGATCACAAACCGACCAATCGAAATCATGATAAAGAAAATTAAACAAGCAGTCAACGCACTCACGGCTTAGCTCCCACGTCATAACTTCGAAGTCGTACATAATTTCATCTAACTTGGAACCAGCATTAACACAAACAAAAACACCAACCTCGAAATCCAACGCAGAATAACTCTTGCCACTAGGTCCGACTTCCGACTGAGTGTGCAATTCAGAAGTAAAGTCCTCTCTCGAAGAACAAAAGCCAAACTCTATAAGTCACTTATTATTCCCGTCCTACTATATGGTGCTGAAGCATGGACGATTACAACAGTTGATGAGTCGGCGTTACGAGTTTTCGAGAGGAAGGTTCTCTGCGGAAGATTTATAGTCCTTTGCACTTTGGCAACGACTAATATGACATAATAACCTCTATATACAGAACTGCCTGCAACGGGACAGAAACTATTTTCCTTAAGTTAAAGTTCAAAAAAAGAATTTTTTAAATTTATTTCCAAAATGCCATTTTAATCATATTTAAATACTTTCGAGCCCCTGTTCAAAAATGATTGATATAATATTTAATTTAAATTTATCAAATAAGTAGAGCTGAAATTTAAATATGCTTTTCGATATGTCCTGACTTTGCACACAATATGTCACAGCTAGTTATGGCAACACCCTTCGAAAAATAGTTTCCTTATTAGCCTGACTTTTCCACCCTTCAAGCGCTCCTAAAAAAGCAGATAAGATCATGGAAGTTGTAAAACAAGAAACCTATTATGCGAACTGACTTCAGCTAAAATACAAGAAGTCACTGCTAGAGAGAATAAACTGAATGTAAAAAGTCAAAAAAATTCATTAAACAACCGAACATCCACTACGAAAACAAGTAGGGAGGGATAAGTTTGGATGTAACCATAAGAATATATTCTCACAACTTGCAATGATCAAAGCCGGGAAATTTATATTCGAATTTCAAAGCATATGTGACAGTTTGCCGGATATTATCGGTAAGGAGGTATCCATTGCGCTGTCTTCTTGACATATCATATCGATCTCTATTCTTTTTAGGGGATTCAACAAAACTATTATATTCTATAGCAACATGTTGCAAGAGTATAAGATCATTCTTAAGTCAAATAGTAAACCTCAACAAAACTTTTTTTAAATGCCGTCCTTATAAAAGTAGCGAGCAATATAGCAATGCTTAGATCCAATCATACCAAATAAGTCTAAATTTTTCACATTTCAGAGGCTTTCCTAAAAAATCAGATCGGAATATGAAAGCGGCAATACCATACAAGAAACTAACTATACGAACTGACTTCACATAAAAAACAAGTGATTACTGCTAGTCCGAAGAAGAAGAAAGTTTACAACGAGGAAAACCACTGAACGTAAAAAAAATCACAAATTATTCCTCGAGCAACCGACCATCCATTACGAAACCAAGTAGGGAAGAACCAAGTTCGGGTGTGACGGAACATTATATACTTTCGCAACTTGCAAGGATCAAAAGCGGGAATTTTTTTCCATTTTCTATAGTATATCTGACAGGTTGAAACATCGGGTTAGAAGTTCACAAAAAGTGTGGTTCACATATTTGCTATTGGTGGATGAAAGAGTTCTGGACTCGGACATAGATATAAGGTGAAAAACCGCGCAGGTGCTATTTGTGCAAAGTTTTATCCGGATATATTGATTGGTTCCTGACTTGTTTACTGGAGAGCGAAAAAAATGAATCTAAAATTGGATTATGTGATAAATAAGCGTGGTTTTGGTCTGACTTTGTCCGTTTTCCCACTGTAAGGAAGAAATATTACCTACTGAATTTGGTTGACATCGGTCCATTGGGCCTCGAGTTAAAGTGTTTAACCTAAATGTGTGCGATGCCACGCCCACTGTCAAAAATTTATATAAAAATAATTTATAACAAAAAAATATATATAAAGGCTTTTCGTACTATCTCGAAAGTAAAATTTTAAGTATCTGCAGCAGAGACAGTTGTAGCAGCTGTGGACTTAAAGCAAGAGGAAACGCCTATATTTAAGAGGTTACATAGGTTTACGAGTTTAAAAAAATTGAAATTTTTTATTATCTTATTAAATTCTACAACTCCTCAAGAAAATTGTTTTAAATTTCCACTTGACGCGAATAATAGCTTCGGAATTACAGCCTTGAGAACTTGTGTGCTCGATTACAACTATTTGGAAAAAAATTCGCGAAGTTTTCACTGAAACTTTCATTTTTTTGTTAAATGTCTGCCAAAAATACAATTTCCAGTTTTTGTTCCTTCGCCCAAGTTCTTTGTTAAGGTTTTAACTAAAACTCGTATTTTTTCACTATAGATGATCCTATAAGGAGTTATTCTGCCAACGCGCGCATATTTTTTTTTTCCGAGCGATTACTGGAAATGGCCGAGCTTAAAATATTTGTTTCCAAAAAAATTCAGAATTAATTTCTTAATTAATTGTAGTGCAGGTTAGTAACACTAAACATTTCTAATAAAATATTTCATTTTTTATATGAGAAAAAAATTGTTAAAAACGTTATTTTTTACCCGTGGAAGCCCATGTAACCCTTAACCCTACATAAATATTATATATCTTTTTACAAACATTTTCAAAAAATTATGCTAAAATAAAGTAATAAACAATATATGTGACCTGGTCTACGAAAAGGAGGCTTAGGTGTCAAAAAATCATTTTTTTAAATTATTTTTTCAATTTTTGTTTTTTTTTAATTTTATATTTTTCTTCGTAGACCAGGTCACATATGTAGATATGAAAATATATTATGTGTAGGTATGTACATTTAGATATATAGTATAATATTTAAGTACGTAATATATATGGTTTCTCAAAAATTACCTGGGCGCTTGTGTTAAGCTGCCGTGCGTCGACACGTAGGCCATGCATGCATTCCCATTTACAGGCGCTCCACAATCGAAGTTATTTACACGCACACTACTAAGTCACAAATACATATATATGTGTGTATGTTTGTAACTATAGGATGCAAGTAGAATTCTACAACAAATTTTACACACAAAAACAGAAACACAAAAATTTTGTTATATACAAATACTAATGCAATAACGGTCAACTGATGCGTTGCCTATATTATTTACATTCAAAGGTGTGTGTATGTATGCATGCGATATTTTTAGAATTTTTTAAAGTATCGCATGAATTTATTAAAAATATTTTGAAATTATTTTACAAAATTTGCTTAACGAGCTCTCCAATAAACACATACATACGTACATTGCATTGAAATTTGCTAGAGTTTACTTATGTTTATTTATGTACAATATATGGCAGGAATTATCGTAAAAATTTTTAATGAACTGTGAATTCTTGTAAATGCAATAAATTTCATGTAATTGCAAAATTTATTTTTAGCTTTCTTGTTGTTTTGATCGTGCTCCTTTTTGTTGTTGGTAGTCGCAAATTGCCATGGGAAGGCCAGCATTGGCCTTGGCGGTTAATTGTGTAATTAAGTGCTTGCTGTAAAGCTGATCGATTCGGCATTCGGCGCTGGGCGCGTTGGTGGCTTGTGGCAGCTCGCTCGACGTTCAAGACAACAGTGTTGCAGTTGTTTATTTTTGTAATTTGTTGAATTTTCACTTTAAGTTAGTACACTTTGGGTTGATTTTATTTGGAAAATATTTATTTTCTTTTTAAATATATAAAACTGAAAATTTATTTACATTTCACTATTGAATAATAATAAATATACATATCTATGTATATATATATGTAGATATGTATATCTATTACCCACTCTTTATAAATAATTTGTATACTTCACTTTTAGCACTTTAGTAATCTATTCAACATTCATAATTAAACACGCATAAAAATATCACGAAATTTATATATATTTCTAAACATTTTTTTTTTATTTATCAGGGTGTTATTTTAAACCTGAACTCTCTTATTTATTCAATTATTCAAAACAAAATTTTTTTCTTGACTTTGTAATATTTTTTTTATTAAAAACACATTTGTAAATAAAAAAAAACACTACTATTTCATTTCAAATACTTTTGTAATTATATAAAAAAAAAATTACAATGACCTAGAAATTGCATAATTAATTCCTAAGAAAAATAGGTCGATTTTATCATTTTTTCGAAATTAATTAATTTTTATTAATATTTATTTTATAATTTAAAATTTTTTGTTATATTTTGAATTTGATATTATTTTATTGATATTTACCCTCTTGCAACAAGTTGGTACAGAGTATAACAGTTTTTTCATTTAACGGGTCTACGTTTCACATAGGCCTAATCGAGATAGTTAGCGAGTTAAATACATGGGATATTCCATACCAAATCGATCACTTTTGAACCCGACCCCTTTAGATTTTTCTGAAACCTATCCATCCTTTTTTACCCTTTGAAAAACATTTTTGAGAATTTTTTCAAAATTTTTTGTCCAACTTCAAAAAAGTTATGAATTTTAAAAAAAAAAGGCGTTTTTATTTTCAAATAGCCATAACTTTTGTAGAAAAATTGACTTTTGGGGACCATTTTTTTTTTTCTTGTTTTTGAATGAACTTTTCGAAAAAATACACAGAAAAAATTTAACACGATCAATTATATGAAATAATCGGTTTTTTCGTCATTTTTTCGAAGTTCGCCATTTTTGTTTTTTTTTTGTTTTTTTCCTCAAAAAAAAACTTCAATTAATTTGACAACTATCCCTGCTAATCCCGGAGTGGGCCGATTTTTTTATATTTCTTTTTATTTATTTAAAAAAAAATTGTAAAATTTTCAAAAATTAAAAAACTTTTTTTTCCGTAACATCTTAGATATTTCCCCTGGCTTTGATGCCTGCAAGTTGCAAGAGTATAAGATGCTCGGTTGCACCCGAACTTAACTCTTCATTACTCGTTATACTTCTTTTCTTTTCGTGAAATATGGGGATATTAAAGTTTTTAAATATTGGTCATTAAATTTTAGTTTCTAAAAATGGAAAAAATTCTAGGTAATTATTTTCTAACAATGTAACCTTGAAATTTTGATTATTTGGCAATAAAATGGTAATTTTTTGGCTTTAAGTTTCTGAACTCAGTTAAAATAATTGTTTAAGAAAATAGAAAAAAAACAACATAATAATTAATCGGACCATTGCCATGCCGAGAAACCGCAAGGCTGTTATTTAGTACAACGAATTGCATTAGGAGGGACATCTAGGTTTGACAATTTGTGTATAAAGTGGACGTGGACCCTATAATATTTAATGTAGACATCAACTAAGCCATTTAGACTATAATAAGCAAATTTGCTCAGTGTAAATCTTTTTGACATCCCTACTCACCTTGCGAAAATGGCTGAATTCGGATTATAT
Organism: Bactrocera correcta; assembly: GCA_027475135.1. Taxonomy (NCBI): domain Eukaryota; kingdom Metazoa; phylum Arthropoda; class Insecta; order Diptera; family Tephritidae; genus Bactrocera; species Bactrocera correcta. The sequence continues at coordinate 29,704 of JAPZAG010000245.1, read as the reverse complement.
TCCAGTCTACTTTAGAAAAAGCTATAAGTAAATGCCCAGAGATATAAAAATTTACAGCTAAGAATGTACGAAAGTGCTTTATAGAAGAAGAAGTCATAATTGGCGTGGCATTGTCTACATTTAGGTGATAATCCATATCTCGGGACTTACTTTATCGATTTTAGTTGAGATTCGGTAGATGATATTAGCAGATAAAAAAATACCTACATAACAGTGCGAACATATAGTGAGCGTGAATTTACACAAAAACCTAGGCATGGTTCCCATATAACATAATTTGTAATTCCATCTGATACTTTCATTTTTCCAGTATGCAAATCAGAAATCTGAAAGTATTCGACGCAGTACCCGTCGCGGAAAGCAGAGGAAGAGGAAGACCTCCACTCCGTTGGAGGGACCAAGTGGAGAAGGATCTGGCTTCGCTTGGAATATCCAATTGGCGCCACGTAGCGAAGAGAAGAAACGACTGGGGCGCTGTTGTTGACTCGGCTATAATCGCGTAAGCGGTATCTACGCCAATAAAGAAGAAGAAGAAGAAATCAGAAATAAATCAGCGTATTTAGATAAAACGTAAACAAGTCCCCAGATACCGTATATGCCTCTCTTTCTATTATGAACTTTACATATTTTGTAAAAGATTTCAATTCTTGCAAGTTGCGAGAGTATTAAATGTTCGGTCACACCCGAATTGAGTTCTTCCTTACTAACGTTTTTTTATACATTTAATATTTTTTTAATAGTTAATGTAATCAATTTATTTTTAAAGAAGGCCAAAATTAATAATTTTTCTGCGAAAGAGAATTTCTCAATAAAAAGACAATTTTCAAAGTGGGTTTCAAACTGTAGAATATACAGTACATACATTTTATTTTGATTTTTCTTCAAGAGTTCAGGTATAATTTATTATTATTTTTTTATTTTTCAGGTAATTATATGTTTTTAATATGTTTTTTAATAACCGTTAATTTTTCATTTCGAACTAAATATATATTTTATACTTTTATAATGGCATACATAGGTTGCCTTTAACATTTCGGTGTTAGAGAACAAAACAATAATGATCATTGATAATCACTTTATAGTTTTCAAAAGATTTGTGTGTCAAAATGTTCTGAATATGCATATAAGCTGTCTGATGGCACTCCTAGGGCCGTTTACGTTAGAAATGAATCTTTCCGATCAGTTTGGCATTTTTGAAAATTTTCATATATTTCCCCACTTAAATCCGCAAAGATGATATGTTTTTAATTAGTCCATCTTTTATAAATAAAGTTCCTCCTTTATTTATCCATTAACTTATTTTCACCGTTTTCACCGAAGTTCACTACATGCCTTACAATTAAACGGTATATGATAGTAACCGAGTGCTTAAGTAGTACACAAATCTGCATACAACACATTTTTTTTGCCACTGCCTGCATATACAACCATTACCAAACAGAAAAAAATTACAACTACGCTTATCGGTATGCATGTATGTAAGTGTGTAGGCAGGCAGACCATTTTGGATGACACTTAAGCGACAAACAGCATTTTAAATTTTAAAATCACAATTTTTTTGGCATACATTTTGGAATTTATGGCCGCAGACGGAGCAGACGACTACATAGTACACCGCTCGTCTAGCTACTCGTGTCTTGCTAAACGCCCAACGGTTGATGATCGGCGCAACAACTTATTTTCGATTTAATTTTTATACCCTGAACAGGATAAATTAAGTTTGTCACGATGTTTGTAACACCCAGAAGGAAGCGTCGGAGACCCTATAAAGTATATATATAAATGATCAGTATGTTGAGCTGAGTCGATTTAGCCATGTCCGTCTGTCCGTCTGTCTGTCCGTCTGTCCGTCTGTCTGTATATATACGAACTAGTCCCTCAGTTTTTAAAATATCCTTTTGAAATTTTTTAAACGTAATTTTCTCTTCAAGAAGCTGCTCATTTGTCGGAACGGCCGATATCGGACCACTATAACATATAGCTGCCATATATACTGAACGATCGGAATCAAGTTCTCATATGGAAAACTTTCGCATTTGACAATGTATCATCACCAAATCTGGTATAGATTATTTTCTAGGGCAAAGATGTAATATCCGAGAAAATTGTTCAAATCGGTTAACTATGACATATAACTGCCATACAAACTGAACGATCGGAATCAAGTTCTTGTATGGACAACTTTCACATTTGACAAGATATATTCACAAAATTTGGTATAGATTATTTTTTAAGGTAACAATGTAATCTCTAAAAAACTTGTTCAGAACGGGTTACTATAGCATATAGCTTCCATACAAACTAGACTCATAGTTACTAACAGAAATGCACCTGTGAAGGGTATTTAGCTTCGGTGCAACCGAAGTTAACGTTTTTTCTTGTTCATACTGCGAAGGCGACGTCATTAAATTTATTTATAAAAAATATTAAAAATGTATACGAAATATTAATAAATAGTTTAAACACTAATTTTTTTTATTATTAATAATTTATTTCTTTTGTTGATATTTATAGGCAAACACCTGCACTTTCACTGCGACAGCACAACACGTCGCTTGCTGCCTTCCCCGTATTTGATTTATTTCCTTCGGTTGGAATATGAAAATAATTTTCGAAAATTTCAGCAGCGCCACTATTTTCGTAAAAAACTGTTTGTCACACGAAAAGTGTGTGTTTGTGTGTGTGTGAGTGTGCGTTTTGCACGCACATCGCCCGCCACTTGCACGTTCGCTAAATACGCTAGCCGCTCGCTGTTGTGACGCGCACACACCAAATTGATTACTAGGGAGCGCTTCCTTTGGATATTCTCGGCCAACCGATCCGGCCAACAAAGTCAATCTCAACCGCGATCGCTCGCGAGATCTCCACTCAAATTTCTTGTTTTTGCTTTTTTGTTACAAGCCAAACAAAACAAAAAAAAAAACAAAAAACATAATTTTCTGAGTATTATTAAATGCTGTGGTTGTTGGTGGCAGCGCGTGAAAACAACAAATTGCTGCTGATCTGTCTGTCCAACTACAGGCAGCTGCTCTTGATTTCCTCGTTATTTGAGGTTTTTTTTTTTTGTAGAAAATTTCTCTTTACTGCCATCATAATTTCTTGTTTGCCGCTTGAGTGGCGATCGACCATGGAGAGTGGCCGCCAAAGTGTGAAAGCGTAGAGCGTGAAGAAGGCATATACAGACCTACGCACATGCCGATCCATAGTATATTTTGTGTATAAATATACATATTTTATAGACGCGACAGGGATTTTCCTGTCCGCAGTAATTATAGTAATTATTCCATCAAACTCATGCGAGGCTGAATGGATATTGCAATCAATTTCGCTTGAGCATTTTGAATTAATCTATTTTTCGGTTTGTACGTTTCAGGAAAAATTTTTGGTATTTTATACGCAATGTCAACTGTATATCAGAAAGTATACGACATATTTAATTTAAAGATTTCGCTGTTGGATTTCTTGATTACAGAAGCATTGTTCCTATCTTCTCTACTGGCGTATAAGAAAAATGTATTTAGTTCCATTTGGGTCTCCTTTACTCGGTCGCAGTACCAGCCAGCCGCTCGGGTGCTACATTTCCGATAAGCTGCTCATTGAGCTCCTACAAAGGTTGTTAGATCGCAAGGCACAACACAAAGTTACTTTGGAGTAGGGTTGATGGTGGACAGACTAAAAAGCTCGTACTGCTAAGCAAAGGAAATCTTAGTAACATCGTAGGGATCAACACAGGGCACTTACCCATAAGATCCCACCATCAGAATATGAAAAGTGGATTCAGCGGAATACAGAACATTCGCTTAGGATGATGAGACGCTGGAAGATTATCAATGCGAATGCTCAGCCTTCAATCAGATGAGAAGGTACATATTTTACAGCTTCCAATACTCTAACTTAAAAAACAAAGCAGCTGGGGTGGAAAATAATAAAGATTTCTAATACCAAATCAACTGAGTTGAAACTGGATAACGTTTCTATTGGTTACCGAGAGCGGAGTGGACATTATGATGTGCTACGTAATCCCGTCTGCTGTCCGGTGCTCAGGCGCCTTCCTTTTCATTCAAAAAAACCAACATCATATTGTTGCCTTAAATTTTTTAGGTGATTTCTGTCTCTCTATAGGACTGGGAAAGTCAAAGTACTGACTGAAGCTGTTAGAAAAAGGATTGCTCAGAATACAAAATAGTCCATTATCGCAAGTAGGTATGTGAATGCTTAATCCAGTTCTCCAATCACTTTTAGCCTCGCTGGGCATTCCACATTAGGAAAGTTTTCGATGGTTGTACATATCTTGGAAAATTTTGTCATTGATTTGGTTCGCGTTCGCATTTTATATGGACCATTCCGGGTCAAATCTTAGAGTAGTCACCAAGATCTCCAGGTTTAATGTCCTTTTACTGCTTTTTGAGAACTTATTATTATGCAAACATTCTTTGGATGATTAACGAGCTCTGGCCGAACACTCATACCGAGATCCTTGCATTCGAAAAACGATTTCGGTATCGATGAAAATGAACTCTTTTGAAAGAAAATATATTAAAATCGAACAAATGTATTGGTATTAGCGCAAAACGTTGTTGGTGACATTAAAATGCTCAAGATAACAAATGAGGGCATTGGAGATATTTTCAAGAATATTTGGATATTCAAAAGCTCTGTTCAGGGCCATGCGAGCTTATAATCGACAGAAGATGGAAAGAATCGGCGAAAATAATTGTAAATATATACATATTATTGGGCATCCTATAGTTTCAGCATTCACTGACGATCTCCAAATTTAGAAACAATGAAAAGATAATTATCGAAATTAAAAGCTACTTGGAAGGCGAAGTCGATCAATAAGTACCAAAAGACTTAAAAAATCTGATTTATACTTAACACAGACATTTTCTGCGGTTGAGTCTTAGCAGAGGTTTCATTACATCGACAGTACGCTTCATTGTAGTTCGCTTCGATAATTAAATACATATATACAGTCTGCTCCCATCTGCCGAGTGACCTTCCGATTTCTTTTCTGTTTGATTGAACCTGTCTATCGCTTTATATACAAATCAATGCTAAATATAACGGTACAAATATACGCGATGTTTAATTTTAAAACGCTTTATTTGTATCTATTTTGATTACAAATCTTAGAGCGCCGCGATTTATTTCGATTTTTAATTGGTCGTAAATAATTTGCGTACGATCTATTCGGAACATGTCTCTACATCAATATCATTGGCGTTTGAAACAATAACATGCCTCAGCAAATGTTAAACACTTATTTACACCCATACACATTAACGGACGCAAACTATAAATACTAGAGAGTGTGGACCAATATGTTGTTGCAAGTTTTATGGATTTCGGCGAAAATTTTAATTTGATTATTCGCTTGAAATGAAATTTTCTAATAAAATTATATCGGAATGATTTTGAAAGATTCTAGTTATTAATAAAAATTATTAGGAATTGGAAATTTGCATATAATGCGGCATATATAAATTTAGTCACTTGGAACTTTGGACTTGACACTAGAATACAGCCGATTTTCACATGTTTCATTTGAAGCGAATATGTCTCCAGCAAAATCATTCGTCATAAACGTGAACACGTAGTTCTGACTTGATGCCAGGCTTTGACTTTAAGAAGAATGCATAAGATTCTCACAACCAAGCTTCCGAAGCCTCTAGCTAGATATTATCTATGTGCGTAGCCCGTCATAGTTTTAATGGAGCATAATTTCTCTCCTTTTGGACAACCAAAAAATCTGGCCGATTCATTCTTCAAACGGTCCAATTGTTGACAGATGCGAACTAAGACTTTGGCTGTAGAAGAATAGCTCTAGTAGATGATTCTCTGCCAATCCCGCCAAGCACATATCGAAATTTTCCTAACCACGAAACCAATTTTCATTATTTTGCCTTCAACTGATGATCAACACTTCAATAAAATAAAGGAATTGCTGCTTGAGAATCGACGATTAACAGTCAGAGATCTTACGGGCACCGTTAGAATATCGGAAGGATCAGATCAAACTATTATGAATTCGTTTCTAAGAGAAGTGAAAGCACGATTGGTTCCAAAATCACTAAATATTTTCAAAAAATGCGTCGCGTTAGAGGTCGCTCGCAGTAGGGATCTGACTTGGAACGCCTAGAACGTCGGTGCGATATGTTCCTAGAAACTCTTAAATAATATATAATAAGATCCTAAATAATACAATATGTGTATGCGTTCGGCTATGTCTCCCGGTTCGCCGATAATAATACCGCAGAGATGTTTTATACTCAGTCTTCATAATGCTGAGTAATGCTATGATGCAATTTAAGGTAAGGATAGACACTCCCTGACTAGCTTTGAGTGAACAGTGAGCGATCTCAGCGCTGGTAATACCCTTCTTCTATCGGACTCAATGCTCAACAGCTACTGTCTGTTAAGTAAGAGCGTGGTCGACTTTATCGACAGTTAATGAAAGATTTCGCTCTAATTCCTTCGCGAGTCGATAGAGGGAAGCTTTGTCCTTGATGCATTGTCAACAAAGGTTCAGTTGTCGTTGATCTTTTAAAAGAGAATCACGTTAAACGCCATGAGATCTAAGTACGCGTCGCGCCACGAAGCTGTGTTCCTTTGCATCCACCCGAAAATTTTCAAAATATCGCAATCAGCGTCTTCTGAATATATGACAAAGTCGAAGGCATTAGTACATAATGGAAACAGCGATATATAGTGGCTAAAAATGTCGGTGATTTACCAGAACGTGGTTCGATAGGAAAAGTGAACAAAAAAGATTAAAAAAGGATAGTGAATCTGTTCCACGCTCTTACTCGACAGACTGTATAGTCAGTCTGAAAAACACTGCAGTGGTCCGGTAGCTTTAAGAAAAAAAGAACACTATTGGCTTGAGTACGGTTTCGTAGAGCCAAACCACAACCATTGGTCCACACCTTTTTCATGTAGCTCCTCCAGCAATATAAGGAAACATTTGCCTTCCTTACTCTCTTTTCAATGTTTCGCTTCCATGAAAACTTTCTATCAACTATAACCCTTGGGGTTTCACCTTATCCACTGGTTGAAGACGTGAATCTACGAATGAGGCCAGAGGAACGTCTGTGTTCTTATACCTACTCTTAAATAGAAGCATGTTAGTTTTACTTGACTAGGCGGTTAAGCCGCTTCTCGTAGACAATGTCGTTAGCTTAAGCTGAAAAATATTAGTGAAAATTTTAGAATTTCAGCCACTAAATACGGACCAAACTTACCGTTGTCGAAATAAATAAATAAATATATTTTTGAAAATCAAATTGGAAATCCAAAGATATTATACAACAAAAATTAACGAACTTACAACGAAAGTTTTGAGTCTGAAAAATGCAACTGCGTTTTTATTTAGAAAAGATAAAATAAAGTGCAGACATATTTCAAATGAACTTCAAAAAGCCATTATAAAATTGCTTGGCAACCAAAAGCAAAGCGAAACAACACGGCTTCGTAGAAACGAAGGGTCAAATCAATAATAAGCCGGCCAATTACTCAGTTTATCAAGAAATTTAACTCAAATAATATCTAAGGCAAGTGTAAAGAGTCCCGTCACCCCCTCTCGTTACAACGGTAGCCTTCACGTGGCTGTCGACAAGAATTTGTCTGCTGATCTGTGTGATTTTAGCAGCGATTGTCAGCACTACACCTAAACTATAATAACACACATACAAATAAATGCACATACATTACAAAAATAACGGCATTTAGTTAAAAAGTGATTTGAAGTGAAGTGAAAAACATGTGATGCTGCCAAAAAATCGCACGAGTTCACCGAAACTCAGCTGAGGGCGGCGAGAGCTGGTGATTTACGAATGAAATTTAAGCAGCACTGCAGTGAATATATATACTAGTTAAGCTAAACTACAACTATCAATATATATATATATACATATATACTATATATATGTATTATATTGTAATAGAGGAAATCGCACATTAAACAATTGAAGAAGTAAAGAGGGCAACAAGGACGGACAGCGGCAGGGAGTGTGAACATTTGAAGCGACTAATGGCTGCGTCCAAATTTATTGCTGTAGGCAAGTGATCTCTGCTGTTTTCTTCTTCAATTGGCACAAATAACTACTCGATGGTCGGCAAGTGCTTATGAACTTGTGTACTTGACTTCTACGAATTACTCGCCGTAAAACGTTTGACTCAAATAAATTTAAGTAAATATATATGCCGCATGTTGATTTTGCTGACACTAGATAAGAAACTGACTCATAAATAGATATCAGTAACAGCTACAAAGTAACTTACGAGGGCAGTGAAGGAAGTTAACAAGTTTGCAATGATTTCTACACAGACGTTTCGATAAATGCAGGCCTCGAAGTCAATAAAGAAATATTCAATTTAGAGTGAGAGAGAGATAATATATAAAGAGAGAAAGTAGAGAGAGAACAAGAGGGAGGAGAATAAGGAGAGAAAATTGAAAAATGGAAAGGTATAGAGAAACAGGTAAACAAACTGTACCGTTTTGACACATTATATTATTACAAGTACAAAACGAAAACAAAAACTGCGATATAAAAGAACATTGTTGAGCGAAAGTTTGTGCCTGTGTTTTCTCAAAATCCTTCTGACCAAAACTAATCTCACTTTGGATAAGAAAAAACACGAATCGGTTGCATGTCAGCTCAGCAATCATACACACCGAGGCAAAAAAGTGTTTCTTAAGAGATCTATCCCTACAATAAATCGGTTTCCGGCCACAGAGCGTATTCTGAAGCTAATCGTGTTAAAAACAAACTATTCTTGTTTAACAACTGCTACTGATTGCTAACTAATTTGAGGTTAAGTTCGTATATATGAAAAAATTTGTTGGAGTATTAAGGAGATTTTAAGTAAGATCCTTTTTCTCTCACCTTCCTGACGATATATTTAACATTTCATTAGCAGACGGTATAAGTCTTTGGATTAAGTGTAAAACCTTCCTCTCGACTATTCGACTAGGCAGTATTTATTAACCTCTTCAACAGCACAAGATGGGTGGATATGGTCTATGCTCTAGAAGAAAGTTTTAAAATCCCCGAATACATTAGAGCTGTTTAGCGGAGCTACCTCCGTAACTCCATTCACACCAGCTCGTTACGGAAAAAAACAGAGCTCCTACAGCTAACAAATAAGCACATACCCCTCAAAATAAGTAAGCAAACGATTATGAATATTCTTATGACACAAAAAGCAGCAAACTACCTAGGCGAAAAACTGGACCCCAGATTAACCTTCCGGGTAAAAATCCAGCACGCCACGGGAAAGGCAGCGAAAATCGCCTCCCAATTTAGCAGACTAATGGTCAACATAGGAAGGAGGCCTGAGGTAAGAAAAATTTTTAGTGACCTGGAAGTGGCACATACTGTTGCTGTGACAAAAGCTTCATCTTCACCCTCGAATCTCATGTATACTGAGACTGCTTCATAACTCATTCACATGTCAGAAATGTGGTAGGCAAACAAATTTATCTCAAGTTTTATCCGAAAAGTCTCTTTTTCTCAGCGATTTCTATATGGATCGATGTGTGAGGTAAATTTTGCGACGATAAATGTCTTTTTTGCACTGCTTCCTCCTTCAATGACGCATTATTTTTTCGACTAACTTCACAAAAATTTTTATTACTCAAAAAACTTGCAAATCTACCTTATCTAAGACGAATTCTTCGAGGTAGTTTTATATAGAGACTTTTTATACTCAGGATTGACATCATTTGATCAGCTCTTTTAATTCTATGGTGTTTTAGAGCCCGCTTTTTAAACTATTTTATTTCATCTATTCACTAGCTAGGCTATATTCCAGTTGGGTCACTACGGCGTGGTATAATTTTTTCACATAATGAGTCAACTCAGAAATTTCTCATCCTTGGGGTATTAAGGCATAAATAATCCGTTATAAAATATGTCTAAAAAACGACTACCCAGAAACTTTTCAAATATATGCAAGATCTGAAAAATAAAACCTTCTTATATAATTCTTCGTAAAGCAAATAAAACTTACTCAAGTTTTCTAATTACAGCTAATGACTATATGTCGAAGACCCGTACGGTTTGGCTCAACGTAAAGACTGATTACCGTTCAAAGGCATTGATAAGCTTCGAGCTAATCAAACAATGACAATCACAAGTAAAATTAGCGCCAACCTTAATCACTTCGAGGTTTGGTGAAAATTTGATAAAAGGGACTTTTTCTCCTAGCAAATAAAGTTATAAAAAAGTTTTCAAAAAAAGTAAAAAAGCGCTGTTAATTACATGGGTGATCAGCGCAGTTGAGCCACATAATATTCCAATAAGTACTTAAGCAGAGGCACGGCGCTTTAACTGCTCAGTGTTCTTTTAACTTCAGTTTTGGTTAAAAGACAAAAGCGAGAGAAATGGGCAGTCCTAATAGCATTAGTGTGGTAACACAGTTACTACTTAGTTGTGGACTTTTCGTTTTGGTCACAACTACAGAGGTTTTAAATAGAGTGTATGTTGAGGACTTGGAACCAGTGGATGACGTACCCAGCTCCCGCATTGTTGGCGGCCAATACGCAACCGACGGTCAATTTCCCCACCAAATATCATTATATATACGCGGTGTTTTTACTTGCGGTGGTTCGATCATTAGTGCCAGTTACGTGGTGACGGCGGCGCATTGTGTAACCAATAAGCCTGGCATCAAGTAGGTGTAAAGCCCAACAAATAATTTCAATGTACACGGTGTTTATTTGTTTCTTCTCGCTTTCTAGTTATCCGGCTTCATATTTCACGGTGCGCGCAGGTTCTACTCAACTCTACACAGGCGGTGTATACGTGAGCGTAGCCGAGACCAAAGTGCATCCACAATATCGTGCTTACACATACGACATTGCGCTCCTGCGTCTAAGTACGAAACTCTCCTTCAACAGTCGCATTAGGGCAATAGCGTTGGCTACTGATGAGCCGCCCAATAATTCAGCTATCACTATCTCCGGGTTTGGCCGTGTGCGTACAAATGGTGAATTACCGTCCCGTCTTAAATACAATACTTTGCGTAGCCTCACCTATGCCAATTGTAAACGTTTCATTAGCGATGTCAACCCGACGACGCTCTGCTTGTCGCACACTAGAGGTAATGGTGCCTGCTATGGTGACTCTGGTGGTCCAGCGGTCTACAATGGTAGGTTGGTTGGTGTGAGCAACTATATTGTTAATGGATGTGGCTCTATCTATCCCGATGGTTATGCGAAGATTCCATCATTCCGCAATTGGATACGCCAAAACTCTGATTTGCCATGAGTTTATGAGTTAACGAAATCTAAAGAACTAACTAGCCATTGTGACATTTGCAATGCATAATAATAATAAAATATTATTTATAGATGATGAGCAAACAATTTTCTATGTGAATCTTGTAAGAACGGTGTGTAGAGTTTATCTACTTATTCGAGTCTATTAAATTACTCTATTCGATGGATAGACTCTTATCTCTTATGGTTTATTTTTGATTGGTTAAGCATCTTTTAAGTTTATTGTTAGGAAACTGCCAGTAGCTTTGCTTTCTAGTCTCATGATGATGAATCACAAGAGTTTGTGTTCAGATCTTGTGCAGATCGTGTTGTGTATCTATACAGTTATGGAAGTACGAACCCGGCATTATCCGATCGAAATGTATTCGAAAAGACTAGAATGCTTCCTGGTGATCAACGTGGAAGTTACTTGGAGGAAAGCGAACTAAAATTGTCTCATTGCAATCTCTTTTACTGAAAAACTAAGTTCTCAATCCCTCATCGCTACACCGAAACAATTTAATAGCGGAATAATTCAACTTATCAGGTTTATATTGGCCCTAAGACATGTGATCGATAGATGAAGATTTATCAGGACTTCCTCTGGAGCTCATCGGTCTGCATTACAAAATTCAGGGTGATTAAGTAGGGAAGCTGACCAGGTAAGTGTCTTAGGAATGCGTCTGCCAAAGCGGTTCGTATAAATAAATATTAAAACACAACAGTGACCTCTAATAAAAGACAAGAAGAACTTTAAACTTTAGTTACACCGAAGCTAAAATACCCTTCACAATTACAAAAGGTTCCTTAGAAGAACTTGTTTTCGATCGATCAGTTTGTTCGGTAGCTATATGCTAGAATGATCCGATCTGAGTAATTGCTTTGGATATTGCATCAATGCCTTCGATAAAGGTTCGTGCCTTAGCCTTCAAATCCAATGCACTCTTGCCAACAGGTGCTACTTTGGACTGAGTAGGCAAATTAAAAGTAAGGTCCTCTCCCAACGAACAAAGACCAAACTTTACAATTCCCTTGTCATTGTCGTCTTGGTAGGGCGGCATGGACGATGACAAGATCTGATGAGTCGGCATTATGTCGTCAAATGAAAAAGTTTTTCATATGATTCTTAAGTTTGTAATTTAACTATATATAACTATTAGTGGTCCGGCAAAAGAGCAGCTTATTATTGAAAAAGGGACAGGTGTAATATTTCGGGTCGTTATTTCAAAAACTTACGGACCAGTTCGCATATATACAAACAGATGAGCATAGAGATGGAGATAGTTAAATAAACTCAGCTCATCATGCCGTCATTTATATATATATAATTATAGGATCTTCCATGTTTGTTTCTGGGTGTTACAAACTTCAAGGAAAAATTATGATACGCTCTTTAAGGTATATAGAAACTTATTTTCAGTATATTTAATCTGTAAACAAACTAGAATTAATCTATCCAGATACATATAATGCAAGCAATAATTTCTGCAAAGCATATTTCCCAAATTCTCTTGATTACAAAATTACTGTTACTTCATTATAACGGTCACTGAGGTTCTCTTTAGTCTTCTCGAAATGTGCTCGATTGTTTCTCTTAAGGGAATTCTGACTTATAAAATCACATTTAAGTACATTTATATAGAAACTATTATTTTCTAAAACTTGTTCTAGCTTATCTGTTGGATAATACATATATTAAAATTTTTTGAGTTTAGATATATTTATAAAAATAAATAAAAAGGCTACACAAGAATTTTACATATTTTCCGCTATCGAGCTGCTGGCATATTGTTTGTATCGACATTTTCAAGCATCTTTTGACAATTCCTCGAATTTGAAATGCCAACTATCAATTACTAAGAAATAGACGCTAACAATTTCAAAGTCAAATTGCGTCAAAAAACAATAAAAATTTGTTCACTGAATTCGCGCAAAACATTAACGACTTGCTGACAATTAAGGAGAGAACAGTGGGACAAAAGTTTAGCATGGCAAAAAAGCTTTTTCTTTATCATGAGGATGAACCATTCAAAATATCCATATTAACATGTTTAAAAAGTAATTAGCAATACCTCAAAGTAATCATTTACAGGCATTATTAGAAAAATTAAAAATTATTATTAAAAAATTATAAATCTAACCATGCAAGAAATATACCACCTCTTGTCAAACACAACCGTTCAAACCCACAGGTACCTAAAATTTTGATTCCAGTACTTGAGATATATATTTCGAAAAGAGTACATTCCTGATAATTTTACGTATGTATGCAGGTTAAAAATAAGTTGACTCGGATCAACACTTCCCTTAGCTGCCATATACCTAAATTATAGATTTTCGAACTTCCGGCAGATTTTATACCACATTTGTGGGCCAATATGTAAGTTACTTAGCAAAAACGAGCGGACGTGGTTTGATAATAATAGTGTATGAAAAATGGATTCAAACTTGGCCCACCCCCATATAACTAATATCAGAATTTTCGAACATCTGACTGACTCATACGAGTATATATTAGTGATGCTATGTACGTTTATTTTATCATATATTTCTCATTCAAGGATGACTATAATTTAATTTTCGTTGAAGTAAAATATACATTTATAAAACTAAGTGAGCCTATGACTATCAATCTATGTTAATAAGATGCTAAAGTTTATTGTAATCAGCCACGATTTCGTAAAATCGACAAATTCTTTGTGAGAAAAGCATAAACTGGTTTTCCAATTTTAATCTGAATGTACTCAATTAAACTAGCTGTGCGAGAAAGCTGTAATAGGCATATACTACTGTGCCCAAAAAGCAAGGTGACAATGTATTTATTTTGAAAATTCTTTTTTTGTTCTTCCAAATCAATTTCATCCCCTTCAAAGTAGTCCTCTCCCGGTGCAATGCACTTATGCCAACGGATTTTCCAATCTTCGAAACACTGGTTGTAGTCACTTTCCGGGGTGGCCTTCAGTTCCGTCTTCGCTGCGGCTTGAATCTCTTCTATCGTTTAAAAACGGTGTCCCCGGAGCGGTCTTTTGAGCTTGGTGAACAGCTGGAAGTCGCACGGCGCCAGAACAGGTGAATACGGTGGTTGCGGAAGATATGGGTTGAGTTTTTGGCGAAATGATCAGGAATTACGAGGGCAGTATGGGATGGTGCATTATCGTGGTCTAAAAACCAAGAATTGTCTTTCCACAATTCCAGGACCTTGATTTTTGAGCGACTTTGGCGCGATTTTTTTGGTCTCGGCTCTCTTTTGGCAATTCGCTCGATTGATAGGTTTTTTCGGGGTCGTAACCATAGATCCAAGTCTCATCGCCAGTTATAATGCATTTCATGACACCTTGGTAGTCGGAAAGCATCGTTTCACACATTTCAACGCGGCGCCTTTTTTCCAAAAAATTCAATGTTTTCGGTACCAGTCGAAATTTGACGCGCTTGAGGCCCAAAACATCCTTCAAAATGGTATTGGCTGAGCCTTTCGATATGCCAACTTCATCATCAAGGTCGGTTTTTCAACACCAAAACTTTGATTTTTTGAACGTGAGCTTCGTCAGTTGAGGTTGATGGTCGCCCCGGACGCTCTTCATCTTCGACACGTTCACGGCCGGCTCACTATACCACTTGTAAACATTTTTTTTAGACATAGCCTCATCACCAAAGGCTTTCTGCACCATCCTCAAAATCTAATGCAAATTCTTTGCTCAACAAATTTCGACATCGCAAAAAACGAAAAACTCACTTTTAGCAGCTCACAAAACGACACGTATTTCAAACAGATGCCGACAGATTTGTATCAATCGATCACAAAGTAATCGTATCTTAATTTGGACCATTCTTCACAACAACATTTTTTTAAGAACACTATAAATACTCAAACACATAAAAGTACCACAAATCACTGTTGATGTACGAAAAACATTTTTAGTGCGTTTGATGGGCACATCTTCTAGCCACAAATATATTTAATCTATTATAACAATTTAAAAAATAATAAAGAAATAAACGTAAATGGAAAACAGCAACAAAAATATGATTTTCTGCTTGAAAATGTGCAGATTTCAAGTAGGAATTTCCGCCGCTGTCAATCAGCGATTATTTCTGACTATTTACTATATACATACGTACGTATAGACGTACCTACAGCTCAGTCTACATCGAGTGTTTGCGAAAATGGATGAAAAGCAGAATGTGTTAAGTAAATATGTTTTCGTTGCGATTGCGGATGCATAAATTCATAGATTTTGTTAATTAGTTTACTTCACAAACTTGCACTTGCATAAACACTTGCGTATTTGTATTTTGCTAACATACATTTGTACATACATTGATCGATGTACAAAGTATGTAATAATCAATTAACGCTCTTGCTTTCAGTTGCTACACCTAAGATACAAAAATACAAATAAGAAACAATATTTCTTAATATTTTATAAGCATACGAAAAAAAGGGTTGCTCAGATTTCAAGCAGGGTTGCCAACTGCAAAATAAAATTTTGAAATTTAAAAAATAAATAAGACATATTTTTTCATTAAAAGTAAATAGTTATGACGAGAATAAATGGAAGAAAAATGATGTTGCCATATTTTTAGAAAAAAAAAACAACTTTAATGAAATAAAAAACATATAATTTAATAATATACAAAAATAAAAATTTAACATATAATAAAATAAAACAAACTAAGCCAAAAAAACATAAATCCAAATTGGTGTTGCCAGGTTTTTGAAAAAAAACTAGATTAAATGAAAAAACTGAAGAATAATAACATAAAAATTTAAATACTAAACATATAATAAAATAAAAAATTAATAAAATAAATAAAAAATGGAGTTGCCAGATTAAAAAAAATTAAAATAAATGAAAATGGAATGGGACAAATTAACATAAAAGTTAAATACTACACATATAATACAAAAAAAAACAAAAATAAAATAAATCAAAATTGGTGTTGCCAGGTTTTTGAAAAAAAAAATTAAAAAAAAAAATTAAAAGAAAAAATTAAAAAAAATAAATAAAATATCAGTTAAATTTAAATAATAAATATATATATAAAAAATTAAATAAAACAAATCAAAAATGGTCTTGCCAAAATTTTGGAAAAAAATAAAGTTAATGAAAGAAAAAAATAAAATATAATAACATAAAAAATAAAAGTTAAGTATATTATAAAATAATATAAACCAAATATGGTGTTGCCAGATTAAAAAAATTAAAATAAATAAAAAAATAAATTAATTAACGTACAAGTTAAATACTAATAATATGTATATGTAAAAAAATAAAAAAAAAAAACAAAATAAAATAAAATAAAATGATATTGCCAGATTTAAGTAAAATATAAAACAAAAAAATAAAATAAAGTAAAATAAGATAATCCTGATAGCAGATGCATGTTAAAAAAATATGTAACAAGGGAAACTTTTTTGGGTACAGAAAACTTTAATTAAAGAAGTAATGAAGAAATTAAAATAAATATCATTTAAAATTAAAAACAAAAATCGTTTTAATACTTCTTACTATATTATTTCTTTTCCAGCACTATTTGTCATAATTTTCTTCTAAGATCCAGTGATATTTTAAGCACAACAGCACTGACTGAATATCCAAAAATATTTTATGTTTTATTAAGTACCAAAATACAAACTAGCAAAGCACCATTTGTGCTGCGATAAACAGAAACTAAAATCCCCATAATTAACACTAAATATAAAATTAAAAATTTTCCAACACAACAGTGACTAAATTATATTGTCCATGTGACAAATTCCCTCATTTGTCACTGCATATTTAATTTCAAATAAGCAATGTTGCACATGTAGCGCACACACACACATACGTACTCTTTCCACACATCCCCCTTAATTTGCATTTCACACACCCATCATCATCATCATCACCGTTAAAGACCATCTGTTTTTCGGAGAGCTGAGCGCAAAGCAACATACCGCCACAATTTTTACGCCAATGACGTCAAATGTGACACAATAACCTCAAAAACAAGCATCCACTCACGAGGGAAGTAGTAAAACACACACACTTGCATATATATATACCATACATAAGAGGCAGATATGCCTTCACTCAGCATAGCATGAGAAGCAAGAGTATGTGTTGAATGAAAAAAAGCCGCATAGCAAAGCAAAAGCATGTTGCAATCATATGTTAAGTGAGTAAAAACATATGTATATAACGGCTATAGCAACATGTTGCCGATAAGATTGCGCATGCCTGAAGCTAATATTGGTTTTTTGCTTATATGTGTGTGTTTTTGTCGCTGAAAATAGCGCAGAACTTAAAATTTGCTAAGCAACAAGTTGCGGATACATGTTGCTGCAACATATTGTGGAAAATTATAGCGTAACGAATGTTGCAATGGCAAGTGAACCAAATATAATATTTTTTAATGGAAAAAAGCAGTGAAAATATTAATTAAAATATTTTAACTAATTATTATTCTTAAAATGGTTAATCACTTACTCCGACTTTCCAAGTAGTATTTTAGTACAAATATTATCCAGAAAATTGTAAACTTACCTGAAAAGAGAAGAATAAAATTTAGTAGAATTTGAAATATTTATAATATAAATTATTATATGAGCAATGAGAATTATGTCTTATAAAATGTTAAATAAAATAAAAATTGGGTAAGGCTGCGCTCAGGCTACCACCAGGATCACAGTTGGACCCGGATAATGGACGGTCTACTTGTATGTTAAGTAGGATAGCTAGATTGGCGCAAAGGTCGCTCTGAAGTTGGGGGAACGCTGAATGTCTCTCCTCCTTCAATTGCATACCTGAAAACTAAGACCACAGTAGCTACTCCTGGAAGCTTTTGCTCTACTTATATCCCGACGAAGTGTGGACAGTGAGCAGTCATTGAGGAAGAGGAACCGTGAGTTTGTTCACGGAGCGGTCGAAGTTAGGAAGGAAGGTGGGAGGGAAGTCTTCTGTAAGGAGCTCTTTGTAAAGCTTAGTTTCAGGCAGATATTAGTGGCAAAAGACTTGCTACTCCGAAGTGCAGCTTCTTTCAGAAATGCGAGCTTCACTTCGATAGCACAGTAACATTAAGCTTCATCATTAAGACCGGAAGAATGAGGAAATCCAAAGTGACAGCGATGCTCATTGTCTTTTTTAACTTCAAAGGTATCATCCACCACGAATTTGTTCCTCCTGGGCAAACTGCCAACACCAAGTTTTACGTGGAAGTCCTCAAGACACTCAAATGAAGGGTAACCGACAAGCATCGCAGCCGATTGGAAATTGTACCACGACCCCGGCTCACACCGTCTTTCTTATGAGCAGCTACCTAACTAAGGCCAGAATCCCAACGCTTCTGCAGCCGCTCTACAGCCCAGATGTGGTTCCACGGACTTTTTTTGTTTCCTTGCCTGAAAAAGACGATGAAATGCAAGCATTTTGAGACTACAGAGGGAATTCAAGCAGCATGCACCTCGGATAATGTCTTTAATGCTTGGAAATCGCGCCGGTAGCGCTGCATCGACGCAGAAGGAGCCTATTTTTTTTTTTTTTTTGATATTTTTAAAGAATTGTAACGATTGCTTCAATAATTTTTTTTTAATCGACTCAGTCCTATTGCTTTCCGGACAAACCCTATACAATACATTTCACAATCTATCTAGAAGGGACTCCTTAGTCTTTACTATATTTATCTTTTTTAGAAAGCTTAAAGGATATCGATCTTAGTTTTGCATTCATAAGCTCAAGTTTTAGTGCTGATTTGGATAGACGAACTGCTTGTCAATTTAGGTATTTACGTCAGATTTAACTGAGGCAATTAGACCTGACGTAATACGCCGTACACTATCTTCAGCAGGTAATAAATCTATACCCAGAAATAAACGCCCATTCAACGATCGTCTACTTCATATAAAAGCTGTAATATTCTAGCTACATCACGTGGGTCAACTCCAGCGCAATCTCAACAATTTATCGCATGTAAAATACCGTTGAGTGTCCTTGCTAAAAATACTTTCAATTCAACTTGGCAAATCTATTTTTAGGCGCAAGAGAAACGACTGCCATGAATAATTCACACACCCCACTAATACGTACATTTAGAGGTCAACCAGTGACACGGCGCTTGCTGCATTTACCAAGAACGAATGTAAGGTAGGGAAATGCGGGCTTTATATATGGATGTAAGTATATAATGGGTATATTGCAAATGCATTGTGGGTATGTGCTTTCAAAGTCATAGCAGCGACCTGCTGACCTCTTTTACTTCAGCGACACTCCTGTTGTAATGGAGCAGTGACAATTCTGCGATTACATATGCCACAGACGTCATTCAGAAGTGAGAATGTAACAAATATTTGAGATTTAACCTTTCTTACAAGCTGAAAATACAACGGCAAAGATTTCAAACAAACATTTTTGCAATTCAATCAAAAAATTTATAAAAATTAAAAAAAATATCAAATTAAAAAAAAAATGTTATAGATTCCAAAAAAAAAAAAAGTAAAATATATTAGAATTGCGAAACTTAACAACAATTGCTGAATAACCCAAATCAAAATTTATTCTCGCTTTTTTAAGAGCTCCAGCCAATTACGAGTATTTAAGTTCGTTTGCATCCATCTATCGGCGACTTTATGCAACACCATACAGAGAAAGTAGCAAATTCGATTAGTTCCGTTATAAAATAATCCAAACTACCACAAAAAAATAGTCAAACGGTTCAATAACTAGCTGAGTTCCAAAGAATTTCCTGCATACTAGTTCAACTAGTGCCTTTCAAGATATAAAGAAATGCATAAAAGCTCGGTAGGCATGCTTTTCGTGCTCTTCGGCTTCCGCTTTCGCTCAGCAAGTTTGTAGCCTCTCTCTTTCTCTCGCGACTGTTTCGTCGCTGCTTAAGGGCGCGTACCGGAGTGCTCGTGTTATAGCTGCGTCGTCGTCGTCACCAGCAACAGGAACTTGCCGCAGCTGCGTCCGTTGTTGTTGTGGGCGTTTATTTCTGATTGCCGCATTATGCAGCACGTGAGCTGAAAGCACAATGGCAATACGTATAATGCCGCGCGGCAAATGCAAAAGTTGTATTGCAGCGCTGTAAGGCAAATATGTAGTTATCCTAGGCCAACAAGTTTGAACTTAGCTCAGCAAAATTTTACTTTCATTTCTTATTTGCGTTTAGCCACTTGACAGTGACGGTTTGCTGTGTCGGAAGTTTTGCGAGCGTAAGATTTCTTGTAGTAATTTACAGGGTATTTTATAGTTATAATCATGAGTATATATATTTTTTAAATTTATATATACAAAAACTGAAGTGGATGCATCAAAAGATATTTTTATAACTGTATGTTGGAAAGCAGCCTCAACTTTTATGAATCTCTCAGCCAAAATGTGAGAAAAAGTAAATTAAGAGTCAGCAAGATCCGGGAAAAAATAATAAGCAGTTGGACTATATTTTTTGCTATCGCTTGGAATCCTGCCTATTTTTATATTATCCTTAAAGAAATCAAAAATCTCATTAATGTTATAGATTTTTGGTAAAAAAAAAATGAAATGGATCAAGAAGCTGTCCAAAGAATGATATATATATCTATGTAAAAACAAAGGATTTTGATTTTCATTTGATATTTCACACCGTTGCCAAACTACTTAAAAGCGTTTCCGGTAGTTAAATTTCGCACAATTTTTAGTTTAACTATTATTATAACCGACTTACATATCTTGGGCAGATATAATTTCTTGAAAAATTTTGTTTGATAATAAGACTGCAACGTCTTTATTTTTCAAATGTTACAAACAAAAAACGAAAGAAAAAATTCGAACGGGTGGCAACCCTTTTTAAAATTTTTTTCAGCGTGAGCCTTCCATGAAATAACTTTTAATTTTTGGTATATATTTTGTTTTTCTTGTATTTATCAATTTTATTATTTATTTTTTTTTTCATTGATTTTTTGTAACAGGTGGCAACCATGTCCCAAAAATATTTTCAACGGTTTGAGATTGTATTAAATTTGACGTTTATAACCATGGTACTTTTTTCAAAGTATTAATTTTATTATTGATTTTTTTTTGCAGGAGATGGCAACCCGTTAGCAAAAAAAAAATTAAAATTAGCAATTTCAATAATTTTCAGGGTTATAACTACATATGTATGTATGTATGTAGCACTATGCAAATTTATAAATGCGTTGTTTTTTGTAACAGGTGCTGTAATAAGTGGCAACCATGTACAAAAAATTATTTTTAACGGCTCAAAATTGTATTAAATTTGACGTTTGTAACCATGGTACTTTTTTAACGCTTAAATTTTGTTATTAAGTTTCATTGTAGGAGATGGCAACCCTTTTGAAAAAAAATTTTAATGATAGCAATTTTAATAATTTTCAGGTTTATAACCATATAGCATTTTCTTTAGCGTATCAGTTTGTTTGATGTAATTTTTTAACAGGTGGCAACCATTTAAAAAAAATTTTATCCGCTGTCAATTTTAATAATTTTCAAACTTACATATAGCCATATTTAACATAATAATTTTTGAATGCATTATTTTTTTGTAACAGGTGGCAATGCGTTCGGAAAAAAGAATATTTTAATCGGTAGCTGTTTTGATAATTTTTAGGTTTAGAGCCATATGGTATTTACGTTAACGTATCAATTTCTTTGATGCAATTTTTTTATCAGGTGGCAACTCTTTAGGAAAAATATAGGTTAAATGTTGTCAATTTTAATAATTTTTTGCTTTATAACCAGATAGCATTTTTCTTTAGCGTAACAATTTTATTGATGTAATTTTTTAACAGGTGGCAGCCCTTTAGAAAAAAATTATTTTTAATTCCTCTCAATATTAATAGTTTTCAGGTTTATTACGATATATCACTTTTGTTTTTGCGTATCAATTTGATTTTTTTCAAAGGGTGGCAACCCTAAAAAAAATATTTTTAACTTCTGCCAATTTTATTAATTTTCGAATTTACACTCATATTGCTCTTTTAACTTAATACTTTTTTATGACTTAAAAAAAGGCGGTAATAAGCGAAAGTCTTTGCTTCAAAAATTTAAATTTTTACCAAAATTTCTAAAGAAATATGCTTCACCTCGATTGCGAGTACTATGTATGTCAAAACCGTTTACATATGTCTGATTCGTCAACCGCTTTAAAACTTTGAGCACACTCCATTTCGATACATAGAGCTGGTTTATAAAGTCTGGTATTGGAAAAACTTTACTAACATAACTGACCTTTAACTTGGCTGTTTTTATCTTATATAGTCTTTTTATTTATCACGAATCCTTCTAATTTCCAAGTTCTTCGCTCAAAATTCATTGTCACTTTAGCTCATTCAGTTTGTTCACACTCAAATTGCTAACGCAGCTAAAAAGGCGTTGTCGTTGCCTTGGCTACCAATCTTCTCTACACCTACTCAAGGGCTCACCTGTCGCAGCGTCCAAGCTGTTTTGATTCTGAGATAATGACACTGCTGATGATGCTTTCGATGACTTTAGAATTACACACACATACACACCTCGATTCATTCCCTATAGCCCACTTACCCACGCACACACTTGCGAGTATTGGCTGTGAGTAGACACAATGCATTCTGACCAAGCCTTCAACTCACTGCTTACTCTGCACATTATCTCCCCTATCGTATGCAAGCGCTGTCATAATAATGCCGAAGAGGCGAATCTCTTATTGCGATACCTCAATGGATATAAGCTGCAGCAAGTCATTGCTTTAGATAACGGCAACAACAACAGCCACAATTTAATAGTAATGCAAAATAAACAATACAACGACAAAATCTCGCATTTTCCATTACATTATAACCAGATTATATTATGAATGCGCTTACTTTGTAATTTGACCTGCAGTTTTCTGCCTTTCAGCTCGCCATAAAATCATAAAATCTTTTGTTTCATTCTCTTCAAGTGATTGTAGCAATTCTCAAGTGTTGTTGAGTTTATTGATGCATAATTTCGTAATTTTCAACTGCTTACAGACCATCGAGAGATGTGCAAATTATCATAATTGAATTGTTTTGAAGCAATGACAGTTGATTGGATTGTTGTTTTTATGATGTTTGCAATACGACAGGTCAAGGTCTATGTTTTGCATTTTTAATATATTTGTGATAAATTTAGTTAGTGCAAATACATAATATTACTATTCTCATCCAAGAAGAGAACGATGAATTTCCGATAGCAGCGGGACCATTCTACGATTTGGGTACCCACACTTTACGAGAGAAAGTACGGAAAGAGGAATGGACCAGTATAAAACGCCATTGGGAACAAGTGTCTGGGCTTCGATAAGCAAAGTTGTTTCAAAAAGATTTCGATAAAAAAATGGTTCAAGAAAGTAAGCGCTATTCCAACAAACAAATTATGGTAACAAGTCATTGACGGCTGCGGTGTGATCTGCACAGATAGTACGGCTCTACGAATATGTGTCGTTTCTGTGATTAAAAAACAGAGACTCCAGAGCTCATATTTATTATGAGTATTGATGAATTATAATAATTTCTACAAGCACTGTTCTTGATGTGCCCTACTATATAAAAATTTGTCTCATTCTTCTTCGATCGTTTTTTAATTTCGAAGACTTCATTCTAATTTCTTTCAACATTGTTCAATAATAATACTAAGAGATCTGGTATTAAAATTTCTTAATTTGAGTTGATTTCCTTGCGAAAAAAAATCAATTAATATGCCTTTTTTATATCATGTGTTTTAAAAATGGTTTCGGGCAAGTGGCCACCGCAGCTGGCTCGAAAAAATCCAACCGAAATACTTAATCAACCTTTTTACGTCTCCTTCTGAAGAAAATTGCTTGAGTTTTGTTAGTATTATCAAGTATTTTCTATTTGTTAAAGAAAGAGGCAAGAGTATTAAAGTCCTTTTGAAGTATATTTCTGATATCAGCGCAATGAAGCCTGAGCAAAGTATTGCGGTGTCGTCCGCGAAAATAGAAGGGATATCATAAGTAAAAATATTATACAAAAAGGAAGACAGGTATGAAAACTGGGGTGAAACCGGATTTCTCCCAAGTGAATTGTGAATGATCGCTTGGTCAAAAAACTCTGCTTCATATTTATACTAACCAGCGGAAATTTCGAGAGCATCATTTTGTGCAAGAGTCCATTGTGCCAAACACAGTCAAATGCAGCTTTGATATTTAGCAAAATCATACCCGTATACTTCGTGTTTTTATGATTCTTTTCATTCTAAACATTGGGTGCAAAGTATTATGATCACGGCAGAAGCAGTTATACCGGCAGGAGAACTTTATTGTCTTCCTTGAAGGTCGACAGGCGTTTTTTTTTTTAACAACTTTTTCAAACATTTTACTTACTGATGACAACAAACTTATTGGGCGGTAGGACGTTGGGTATTCTGCAGGTTTGTTGGGCTTTAATATTGGGATAACTTTTGAAAACTTTCACTGGGTCGAAAATAGCATAAGCGAAGGAATTCGTTTATAACTCTTGTGAGACAGACTTATCCACTACAAGTGGGATCTCGAGGCATACGTTTTCTGGCGATTTATTTAAGGTACACATTGCCTCGCTGAAAATCATACTACGTCTAAAAAAAAACACCCGTTAGATTATTCATAGTTGACTGAAATATTGAATGAAACATATAAAAAGCACATAACATTTTATCTCAACAACTCCCTGACAAAGATTATTTATCATCATTTTGCACTCATAAATCAAGGAGACTTTTTGAGAATGGAATGGAGAGAATAGCTTTACTATTGACAAGTGCAGTATATAACTTGATGTTAAATAGAAAAAATTGTGAGTTCAAACGGAGAAAAAAAAAAAAACAAAAAAAAACATCAAACGTTTAGGGAAATTCAGTTTCATTTCAGTGTCACAACACTTGTCCCTTGGCGTTGGCAAGCGCACACAACACCCAGTGTGGGCGCAAGGACTTTTCTTTGCTGTTATTTTGCATGGCGACTGGCATTTGCAACAGAACACCTTTGTCTAATATTCATATTTGTGCAGAAAACAAGGACAGACACACATATACATGTGTATATTTGCATATGTGGCACACAGTTGTGTATGGAAATTGTGCTGGTTTTACAATAATATTTTTAATTCGAGTCACTGCATCCGTTTATAATGCGCATCTAATTAAATAACGGTGTCGAACGATGACGGCTGTGATAACAACTTGACACACATGCGGAAATTCAGTACACAAATATGCATGTATTTACATACATGCATATGCCTGAGCAGAGTTGTGCATGTTTTCAAGCCGAAAGGCAAATGCTTGCGAGCAGGTGGTTAAAACATTTATTAATATATGATATATATGTTATATAGTATATAGATAAAAATATAATGCATATATAAAAGCATCGCTTTTCAATCGCTTTTACTTTCCTGCGGTGTCTCCTCAACTTTTTTACTCGTAAGCACTGTAAGATTTGCCGTAAATGAAAAAAGCCAGTCTTCCAGTCAAAAAGCGTCAAAGAGTTTTGCACTGAGTCATTTCTATATGTAAATTAAAAAAAATATTTTCTAACAAAAACTTTTATCATCAAAATGTTTGAGTTAAACTTTTTGCCTATTTGAAATTGTGCAGTCATGCGTGAACTCCCGCTGAGTGCAGTGATCCACATTCAAATGTTCAAATTCCCATTTAAATATGCGCATCTCCTCAGTTACAACACCTTGCCACATGTATGCATCAGTGTGTGTGTGCACAGATAGCGGGGCAATTGCGAAATTGATCTGCACTGTGAAATATGTCGTAATATGCAAATTTTGTCGTTTCGAAAATGATTTATGGATGCCGATGGAATGCAGCGTTGCGCAACAGAGCAAGCAGTGACACTGAAAGCAGCGAGTTGATACAGAATATGCACTGACTTACGTATGTATAAATGTATTTATACAGTTATGGACAATAAAAGAGAATCATCCCTGGCACTAATTTTCCATTCTCAAAAAAATTATGAATTTGATTTAAATTGAACTAAGTTATATTTTTATTATGTACTTCATATTAAGTGCTACTGGTAGCAGTAAAAAATATTGGAAAAAAAAAATTCATAAATGTTACAAAAACTAAGGTAAAAATATATTTCAAAAATTCGTTGGAAAAAAAAATAGAATCAAAATCTTTTACATTAAAAAAAATATTTTTTAGGGGATTTAATAGAAAAATTGGTGGTACATTGTAGTGTATTCTTAATCGTCTAATACCGATGCACATCTTATAGGCATAGACCTAATCAGGCTACCGAAATGTTCTATAGAACAGAATACCAGACCTTTGTACCTTCTCTCAGAATTCTGCCTTATTTTTCGGTTTAAGGGGTGCAATATGTTCCTTAACAATTTTCTGTAAGTTTTTGATGAGATTTAGATTTGCTGATTACTCTGGCCAAGCCTTAACGCTAGCACCATGATCTGAAAACCATTTTTTGCAAGACCCGAAGTATGTTTTGGGTCGCTCTCTTGTTGGAATTGCCAAAATGCAAGTCGAATTCCATTCAGCATTTGGGAGTATGACCTTATCTAAAACCTTAACGTATATATGGCGGTCTTGTGTCTTGTCTATGTTTTCTTGTATCCAAAATATAGGTCCCGGAACACAATATAAGAAACAATACTAAACCATTATATTGCCGCCACGGGGTTTGAAGGACCTAGTCGTGTAGCGGACGCACATTTCTTTGTTTTTTGGACGTCAGACTCACGCGAAAATATCATTTCCTATCATATTAATTTTGCTTTGAGACCGTAAAATGTCGAACCATTTTTTCTTAATTTTCAGCTCGCCCTAATTAATGTGTCGTTTTGCAAACTGAATACGATTGCATCTATGCCGTTTTCTCAGCATTGGCACCTTTTGGGACCATGTGTCAAAGCAATTTTTCTCTACAAGTAGTCTTCTTACTGTTCTTGAAGAAATTTTTGCACATAATTTTTATTAAATGGCCGCAGAGGCCTTAAACTGTGCGCGCATCGGCAATCATGCAATACTTCGAACGACTTCTGCAGTCAGACTTATGCAGTCGGCCTATTTTTTCAAACTTTTTCGGAAATTTTAAGGCATCAAATATTTGAGACATGTTTCATATGTTTACAATTTTCCTTTATTCGTGACCCATTCCTTGCAAATTTTGGACGCATAATCTTTCCCCCACTAAATAATGTTTTGCTCGACCACTTTTTTTAAATAAGTTTATAATTGATACAATTATTCATTCCACAGATCTAATTAAGTTAACGTAACTACTTTTTACGCTTTTTAAATTCAACATTTTTCATTTATGAAACTATTTCGCTATTGATTCTATTATTTTGTCACTAGGCACGATGCACGCTATTTACACTTTTTAAATTACAGTTAACTATAAAACTCGACAATCCTATCTTTTCCTCTTTTTTAAAAGTACATATTATTGCATTTGTTATTATGCAAAAAAGTTACTACATAGATGAAAAATTTCAAAAAAAAATTGTGCCATTGTTTTCAAGGAACACCTCTGATTCTATTTTATTTTCCGTAACTGTATATGTACATATATATGAAAAAAGTTATTTATGTGTTTGCAACTGAAAATAACTGGTCATGAACTATTTTTGAATGAGTGCGAGCTGGAACTCTAGACAGTCTACACGCTTTTTTTAGAAGAGCCACCGGAAGATTGTTTAAAAAAGTACTTAATTTCATTAAAAAAGCACACGTATTGCTCTAATTTACACTGGAAACTGGAAAATCTGATATAACAATATTGGACCAGCTACATTTTAAGGTTGCAATTTTACGATGATCACCGATCCACCAATTTTTACCAAAAGTATCGCGAATTATACCAAAAAAGCATCACATTGATACATTGCTGAGGAGATGTTGGACTCAGGAGCTCTAAGACGATCATCGTCCCGTTCAAGAGACGTAAGTCTCTGCCCGGCCTGAGGAACATTAACCGTGGGGGCTGAAAGGTAGAGAAGACAAACATGGCTAAATTCTGGGTTTCACGGTGGAAGCAGCATGTTGACCTGACCCTGGGCAAGAGGACTAAATAGTGTGCAACCGACTAGCTGCAAAGTCCTGAAGCTGCAAGCCAAGGATCGTTATGATCGTTGTACATCATGATCTTGCGACCGATAATCACGTAAGCGGCGGTGGCCTGAGCCTCAAAAGCTTCGCAAACTTCGGTAGGGCTACAACTACCGAAGCTACAACATTTTACCTTTACCAAATCTTCACCATGAAATTCCAGGGTACCATTGGCAGCAAGGCTAAATGTACTGATATCGCTCTCGAGCTACTGCTTAGGAATAGTACAATCTAGTGGTACACTGACAGCTCGAAAATGTCAGAGGGAATCGGTTCAGAAGCCGCAGGACCACGCACCAAACTCTCTATACCTGTGGGAAGTATTCCGAGCATTTATCAGGCAGAATTCTTTGCCATAAGTCGGTGCATAGAGATAAATCTCCAACGCAACTATCGCAACGAAAGTGTAAGCATATATAGCGTTAATGAAGAGGTGCTTAAAGCAATCTCTGCCTATGAAATCAAACCGCTACTGTTGCAGTAGTGAAGAGAATGGCTGAATAGCCTAGCGAGGCGCAACCAAGCGCACTTCAACTGGGTGCCTGGTCACAAAGGTATAGCCAGAAATGAGCTGACTGATGCGCTCGCCTGCTCCAAAGCATCCACTTACATGCATAGTAGAACCTGAGCCCTTCACTGGAGTGAGTCCCCATACCATGAAGAAGCTACTCCGCAAGGAAGAAGGAGTAGGCAGAGAAAGGTAGTGGCAACAACTACTTGGCATGGAGCATACCAAGTTGCTAGTGGGGGGTTACAACCTTCAAGCAGGTTTAAATACACAATCAACCTACTTAAGACCAAACTCAGACTACTGGTCGCATTCCACAGTGGCCACTGCAAGCTGAAGAAGTAGTTACAGAACAGAGGACTAGCTTCTTGCATAAATTGGCGGGTCTGCGACATGAAGCCTGAAATACCAGAACACATGCTAAATGACTGAATAGCAGTCTGCAGAGGCAGGTTAAAGTTCCTTGGATACATCTTTCCAAATATGGGTATTTATCAATATGCTGGAACTAGGCCACAGTGTATTTCTCATTTAGATTTGCTCAAGAGTGTTATACATGAGAAAAAACATAGCTTTGTTCATGTGATCAATCGTCCATCCCAATGGAATCTGTACAGTCAAGTTAGAATCAATTTGCGCTAAACAATCCACCAGAAGTGTTTGGATTTGTGGAAGAACAAAAATAGTGTTTTGCATTGCTTGTGCGCAAATATTTAACCAAAAACAACACATAAATGGTGCCAACGCCACCATATTCCCCAGACCTGGCCTGCTGTGACTTTGCTTGCTCCCAAAATTGAAGAGGCCCATAAAAAATGACGCTACGCTACGGCGTGGAGAATTGCATCGAAGAAGGAGCTTAAAAAGATGGAC
>JAPZAG010002395.1:0-17783 GCA_027475135.1 Bactrocera correcta | reverse complement strand
CTTTCAGGAAAGCCCTCAATCTCCCCTCTAGCCCCACCAGGGGCTTAGAATAAGCGTTCACAAAAAAATGTTAAAATTGCAAAAAAATTTTTCGCGTTATTCTAACCCTTTGAAACGATCTAGCGGCTAAAGTATTTCACCTAGGTAGGATGAAATAAATTGCACCGGTTAGGTAATTTTATAACCTTTCCAAAAATGTATAATTCGACCCTGAGCGCCCGCCGGGGGCGTGGCAATAAGCGAAAAAGAGGTTGGGAAAAAAATGGTAAATTCACATGTACTTTTGGCGGCCATTTGCAAAAAAGCGGGAATCAAATAATAACGGCAACTATGTGATTCATGTAATGACACGTCTGTAGATTAATTGGAGGTATAAATCATTGATAAGAAGTGAACAGGTGATGAGTTATCACAAAAACAAAGGTAAGTACCATTTTGACCATATTCGACCTTTGGGGTAACTACAGTTCGGGGGGTATGGGGCCGGGGGGGATGAAAACTTTTTTGCAAGTTAGTTCACATTTGGGGCTTTCAGGAAAGCCCTCAATCTCCCCTCTAGCCCCACCAGGGGCTTAGAATAAGCGTTCACAAAAAAATGTTAAAATTGCAAAAAAATTTTTCGCGTTATTCTAACCCTTTGAAACGATCTAGCGGCTAAAGTATTTCACCTAGGTGGATGAAATAAATTGCACCGGTTAGGTAATTTTATAACCTTTCCAAAAATGTATAATTCACCCTAGCGCCCGCCGGGGGCGTGGCAATAAGCGAAAAAGAGGTTGGGAAAAAAATGGTAAATTCACATGTACTTTTGGCGGCCATTTGCAAAAAAGCGGGAATCAAATAATAACGGCAACTATGTGATTCATGTAATGACACGTCTGTAGATTAATTAGAGGTATAAATCATTGATAAGAAGTGAACAGGTGATGAGTTATCACAAAAACAAAGGTAAGTACCGTTTTGACCATATTCGACCTTTGGGGTAACTACAGTTCGGGGGGTATGGGGCCGGGGGGGATGAAAACTTTTTTGCAAGTTAGTTCACATTTGGGGCTTTCAGGAAAGCCCTCAATCTCCCCTCTAGCCCCACCAGGGGCTTAGAATAAGCGTTCACAAAAAAATGTTAAAATTGCAAAAAAATTTTTCGCGTTATTCTAACCCTTTGAAACGATCTAGCGGCTAAAGTATTTCACCCAGGTAGATGAAATAAATTGCACCGGTTAGGTAATTTTATAACCTTTCCAAAAATGTATAATTCACCCTGAGCGCCCGCCGGGGGCGTGGCAATAAGCGAAAAAGAGGTTGGGAAAAAAATGGTAAATTCACATGTACTTTTGGCGGCCATTTGCAAAAAAGCGGGAATCAAATAATAACGGCAACTATGTGATTCATGTAATGACACGTCTGTAGATTAATTAGAGGTATAAATCATTGATAAGAAGTGAACAGGTGATGAGTTATCACAAAAACAAAGGTAAGTACCGTTTTGACCATATTCGACCTTTGGGGTAACTACAGTTCGGGGGGTATGGGGCCGGGGGGATGAAAACTTTTTTGCGAGTTAGTTCACAGTTGGGGCTTTCAGGAAAGCCCTCAATCTCCCCTCTGGCCCCACCAGGGGCTTAGAATAAGCGTTCACAAAAAAATGTTAAAATTGCAAAAAATTTTTTCGCGTTATTCTAACCCTTTGAAACGCTCTAGCGGCTAAAGTATTTCACCTAGGTGGATGAAATAAATTGCACCGGTTAGGTAATTTTATAACCTTTCCAAAAATGTATAATTCGACCCTGAGCGCTTGCCGGGGGCGTGGCAATAAGCGAAAAAGAGGTTGGGAAAAAAATGGTAAATTCACATGTACTTTTGGCGGCCATTTGCAAAAAAGCGGGAATCAAATAATAACGGCAACTATGTGATTCATGTAATAACACGTCTGTAGATTAATTAGAGGTATAAATCATTGATAAGAAGTGAACAGGTGATGAGTTATCACAAAAACAAAGGTAAGTACCATTTTGACCATATTCGACCTTTGGGGTAACTACAGTTCGGGGGGTATGGGGCCGGGGGGGATGAAAACTTTTTTGCAAGTTAGTTCACATTTGGGGCTTTCAGGAAAGCCCTCAATCTCCCCTCTAGCCCCACCAGGGGCTTAGAATAAGCGTTCACAAAAAAATGTTAAAATTGCAAAAAAATTTTTCGCGTTATTCTAACCCTTTGAAACGATCTAGCGGCTAAAGTATTTCACCCAGGTAGATGAAATAAATTGCACCGGTAGATAAATAAATTGCACCGGTTAGGAAATTTTATACCTTTCTAAAAATGTATAATTCTACCCTGAGGCGCCCGCGGGGGCGTGGCAATAAGCGAAAAAGAGGTTGGGAAAAAAATGGTAAATTCACATGTACTTTTGGCGGCCATTTGCAAAAAAGCGGGAATCAAATAATAACGGCAACTATGTGATTCATGTAATAACACGTCTGTAGATTAATTAGAATTATAAATCATTGATAAGAAGTGAACAGGTGATGAGTTATCAAAAAAACAAAGGTAAGTACCGTTTTGACCATATTCGACCTTTGGGGTAACTACAGTTCGGGGGTATGGGGCCGGGGGGAATGAAAACTTTTTTGCGAGTTAGTTCACATTTGGGGCTTTCAGGAAAGCTCTCAATCTCCCCTCTAGCCCCACCAGGGGCTTAGAATAAGCGTTCACAAAAAAATGTTAAAATTGCAAAAAATTTTTTCGCGTTATTCTAACCCTTTGAAACGCTCTAGCGGCTAAAGTATTTCACCTAGGTGGATGAAATAAATTGCACCGGTTAGGTAATTTTATAACCTTTCCAAAAATGTATAATTTGACCCTGAGCGCCCGCCGGGGGCGTGGCAATAAGCGAAAAAGAGGTTGGGAAAAAAATGGTAAATTCACATGTACTTTTGGCGGCCATTTGCAAAAAAGCGGGAATCAAATAATAACGGCAACTATGTGATTCATGTAATAACACGTCTGTAGATTAATTAGAATTATAAATCATTGATAAGAAGTGAACAGGTGATGAGTTATCACAAAAACAAAGGTAAGTACCGTTTTGACCATATTCGACCTTTGGGGTAACTACAGTTCGGGGGGTATGGGGCCGGGGGGGATGAAAACTTTTTTGCGAGTTAGTTCACAGTTGGGGCTTTCAGGAAAGCCCTCAATCTCCCCTCTGGCCCCACCAGGGGCTTAGAATAAGCGTTCACAAAAAAATGTTAAAATTGCAAAAAATTTTTTCGCGTTATTCTAACCCTTTGAAACGCTCTAGCGGCTAAAGTATTTCACCTAGGTGGATGAAATAAATTGCACCGGTTAGGTAATTTTATAACCTTTCCAAAAATGTATAATTCGACCCTGAGCGCCCGCCGGGGGCGTGGCAATAAGCGAAAAAGAGGTTGGGAAAAAAATGGTAAATTCACATGTACTTTTGGCGGCCATTTGCAAAAAAGCGGGAATCAAATAATAACGGCAACTATGTGATTCATGTAATAACACGTCTGTAGATTAATTAGAGGTATAAATCATTGATAAGAAGTGAACAGGTGATGAGTTATCACAAAAACAAAGGTAAGTACCTTTTGACCATATTGACCTT
This sequence comes from Bactrocera correcta, assembly GCA_027475135.1. Classification (NCBI taxonomy): domain Eukaryota; kingdom Metazoa; phylum Arthropoda; class Insecta; order Diptera; family Tephritidae; genus Bactrocera; species Bactrocera correcta. The sequence goes on along the minus strand of JAPZAG010002395.1, from coordinate 14,155 downwards.
TGGGGTAACTACAGTTCGGGGGTATGGGGCCGGGGGATGAAAACTTTTTTGCGAGTTAGTTCACATTTGGGGCTTTCAGGAAAGCCCTCAATCTCCCCTCTGCCCCACCAGGGGCTTAGAATAAGCGTTCACAAAAAAATGTTAAAATTGCAAAAAATTTTTTCGCGTTATTCTAACCCTTTGAAACGCTTAGCGGCTAAAGTTTTCACCTAGGTGGATGAAATAAATTGCACCGGTTAGGTAATTTTATAACCTTTCCAAAAATGTATAATTGACCCTGAGCGCCCGCCGGGGGCGTGGCAATAAGCGAAAAGAGGTTGGGAAAAAAATGGTAAATTCACATGTACTTTTGGCGGCCATTTGCAAAAAAGCGGGAATCAAATAATAACGGCAACTATGTGATTCATGTAAAACATTGTAGATTAATTAGAGTATAAAAAAAAAGGAAAGTATGAGTTACCAAAAACAAAGGTAAGTACTTTTGACCAATTAGACCTTTGGGGTAACTACAGTTGGGGGGTTCCGGAAAACTTTCAATTCACATTGGGGCTTTCAGGAGCTTCAATCCCCCAAGGGGCTTAGAATAGCGTTCACAAAAAAATGTTAAAATTGCAAAAAATTTTTTCGCGTTATTCTAACCCTTTGAAACGCTCTAGCGGCTAAAGTATTTCACCTAGGTGGATGAAATAAATTGCACCGGTTAGGTAATTTTATAACCTTTCCAAAAATGTATAATTGACCCTGAGCGCTGCCGGGGGCGTGGCAATAAGCGAAAAAGAGGTTGGGAAAAAAATGGTAAATTCACATGTACTTTTGGCGGCCATTTGCAAAAAAGCGGGAATCAAATAATAACGGCAACTATGTGATTCATGTAATAACACGTCTGTAGATTAATTAGAATTATAAATCATTGATAAGAAGTGAACAGGTGATGAGTTATCAAAAAAACAAAGGTAAGTACCGTTTTGACCATATTCGACCTTTGGGGTAACTACAGTTCGGGGGTATGGGGCCGGGGGGGATGAAAACTCTTTTGCGAGTTAGTTCACATTTGGGGCTTTCAGGAAAGCCCTCAATCTCCCCTCTGGCCCCACCAGGGGCTTAGAATAAGCGTTCACAAAAAAATGTTAAAATTGCAAAAAATTTTTTCGCGTTATTCTAACCCTTTGAAACGCTTTAGCGGCTAAAGTGTTTCACCTAGGTGGATGAAATAAATTGCACCGGTTAGGTAATTTTATAACCTTTCCAAAAATGTATAATTCGACCCTGAGCGCCCGCCGGGGCCGTGGCAATAAGCGAAAAAGAGGTTGGGAAAAAAATGGTAAATTCACATGTACTTTTGGCGGCCATTCGCAAAAAAGCGGGAATCAAATAATAACGGCAACTATGTGATTCATGTAATAACACGTCTGTAGATTAATTAGAGGTATAAATCATTGATAAGAAGTGAACAGGTGATGAGTTATCACAAAAACAAAGGTAAGTACCATTTTGACCATATTCGCCCTTTTGGGGGGTAACTACAGTTCGGGGGGTATGGGGCCGGGGGGAATGAAAACTTTTTTGCGAGTTAGTTCACATTTGGGGCTTTCAGGAAAGCTCTCAATCTCCCCTCTAGCCCCACCAGGGGCTTAGAATAAGCGTTCACAAAAAAATGTTAAAATTGCAAAAAATTTTTTCGCGTTATTCTAACCCTTTGAAACGCTCTAGCGGCTAAAGTATTTCACCTAGGTGGATGAAATAAATTGCACCGGTTAGGTAATTTTATAACCTTTCCAAAAATGTATAATTTGACCCTGAGCGCCCGCCGGGGGCGTGGCAATAAGCGAAAAAGAGGTTGGGAAAAAAATGGTAAATTCACATGTACTTTTGGCGGCCATTTGCAAAAAAGCGGGAATCAAATAATAACGGCAACTATGTGATTCATGTAATAACACGTCTGTAGATTAATTAGAATTATAAATCATTGATAAGACGTGAACAGGTGATGAGTTATCACAAAAACAAAGGTAAGTACCGTTTTGACCATATTCGACCTTTGGGGTAACTACAGTTCGGGGGGTATGGGGCCGGGGGGGGAATGAAAACTTTTTTGCAAGTTAGTTCACATTTGGGGCTTTCAGGAAAGCTCTCAATCTCCCCTCTAGCCCCACCAGGGGCTTAGAATAAGCGTTCACAAAAAAATGTTAAAATTGCAAAAAAATTTTTCGCGTTATTCTAACCCTTTGAAACGATCTAGCGGCTAAAGTATTTCACCCAGGTAGATGAAATAAATTGCACCGGTTAGGTAATTTTATAACCTTTCTAAAAATGTATAATTCTACCCTGAGCGCCCGCCGGGGGCGTGGCAATAAGCGAAAAAGAGGTTGGGAAAAAAATGGTAAATTCACATGTACTTTTGGCGGCCATTTGCAAAAAAGCGGGAATCAAATAATAACGGCAACTATGTGATTCATGTAATAACACGTCTGTAGATTAATTAGAATTATAAATCATTGATAAGAAGTGAACAGGTGATGAGTTATCAAAAAAACAAAGGTAAGTACCGTTTTGACCATATTCGACCTTTGGGGTAACTACAGTTCGGGGGTATGGGGCCGGGGGGGATGAAAACTCTTTTGCGAGTTAGTTCACATTTGGGGCTTTCAGGAAAGCCCTCAATCTCCCCTCTGGCCCCACCAGGGGCTTAGAATAAGCGTTCACAAAAAAATGTTAAAATTGCAAAAAATTTTTTCGCGTTATTCTAACCCTTTGAAACGCTTTAGCGGCTAAAGTGTTTCACCTAGGTGGATGAAATAAATTGCACCGGTTAGGTAATTTTATAACCTTTCCAAAAATGTATAATTCGACCCTGAGCGCCCGCCGGGGGCGTGGCAATAAGCGAAAAAGAGGTTGGGAAAAAAATGGTAAATTCACATGTACTTTTGGCGGCCATTTGCAAAAAAGCGGGAATCAAATAATAACGGCAACTATGTGATTCATGTAATAACACGTCTGTAGATTAATTAGAGGTATAAATCATTGATAAGAAGTGAACAGGTGATGAGTTATCACAAAAACAAAGGTAAGTACCGTTTTGACCATATTAGACCTTTGGGGTAACTACAGTTCGGGGGGTATGGGGCCGGGGGGAATGAAAACTTTTTTGCGAGTTAGTTCACATTTGGGGCTTTCAGGAAAGCTCTCAATCTCCCCTCTAGCCCCACCAGGGGCTTAGAATAAGCGTTCACAAAAAAATGTTAAAATTGCAAAAAATTTTTTCGCGTTATTCTAACCCTTTGAAACGCTCTAGCGGCTAAAGTATTTCACCTAGGTGGATGAAATAAATTGCACCGGTTAGGTAATTTTATAACCTTTCCAAAAATGTATAATTTGACCCTGAGCGCCCGCCGGGGGCGTGGCAATAAGCGAAAAAGAGGTTGGGAAAAAAATGGTAAATTCACATGTACTTTTGGCGGCCATTTGCAAAAAAGCGGGAATCAAATAATAACGGCAACTATGTGATTCATGTAATAACACGTCTGTAGATTAATTAGAATTATAAATCATTGATAAGAAGTGAACAGGTGATGAGTTATCACAAAAACAAAGGTAAGTACCGTTTTGACCATATTCGACCTTTGGGGTAACTACAGTTCGGGGGGTATGGGGCCGGGGGGAATGAAAACTTTTTTGCGAGTTAGTTCACAGTTGGGGCTTTCAGGAAAGCCCTCAATCTCCCCTCTGGCCCCACCAGGGGCTTAGAATAAGCGTTCACAAAAAAATGTTAAAATTGCAAAAAATTTTTTCGCGTTATTCTAACCCTTTGAAACGCTCTAGCGGCTAAAGTATTTCCCCTAGGTGGATGAAATAAATTGCACCGGTTAGGTAATTTTACAACCTTTCCAAAAATGTATAATTCGACCCTGAGCGCTTACCGGGGGCGTGGCAATAAGCGAAAAAGAGGTTGGGAAAAAAATGGTAAATTCACATGTACTTTTGGCGGCCATTTGCAAAAAAGCGGGAATCAAATAATAACGGCAACTATGTGATTCATGTAATAACACGTCTGTAGATTAATTAGAGGTATAAATCATTGATAAGAAGTGAACAGGTGATGAGTTATCACAAAAACAAAGGTAAGTATCGTTTTGACCATATTAGACCTTTGGGGTAACTACAGTTCGGGGGGTATGGGGCCGGGGGGGATGAAAATTTTTTTGCGAGTTAGTTCACATTTGGGGCTTTCAGGAAAGCCCTCAATCTCCCCTCTAGCCCCACCAGGGGCTTAGAATAAGCGTTCACAAAAAATGTTAAAATTGCAAAAAATTTTTTTCGCGTTATTCTAACCCTTTGAAACGATCTAGCGGCTAAAGTATTTCACCTAGGTGGATGAAATAAATTGCACCGGTTAGGTAATTTTATAACCTTTCCAAAAATGTATAATTTGACCCTGAGCGCCCGCCGTGGGCGTGGCAATAAGCGAAAAAGAGGTTGGGAAAAAAATGGTAAATTCACATGTACTTTTGGCGGCCATTTGCAAAAAAGCGGGAATCAAATAATAACGGCAACTATGTGATTCATGTAATGACACGTCTGCAGATTAATTGGAGGTATAAATCATTGATAAGAAGTGAACAGGTGATGAGTTATCACAAAAACAAAGGTAAGTACCATTTTGACCATATTCGACCTTTGGGGTAACTACAGTTCGGGGGGTATGGGGCCGGGGGGGATGAAAACTTTTTTGCAAGTTAGTTCACATTTGGGGCTTTCAGGAAAGCCCTCAATCTCCCCTCTAGCCCCACCAGGGGCTTAGAATAAGCGTTCACAAAAAAATGTTAAAATTGCAAAAAAATTTTTCGCGTTATTCTAACCCTTTGAAACGATCTAGCGGCTAAAGTATTTCACCTAGGTAGATGAAATAAATTGCACCGGTTAGGTAATTTTATAACCTTTCTAAAAATGTATAACTCGAGCGCCCGCCGGGGGCGTGGCAATAAGCGAAAAAGAGGTTGGGAAAAAAATGGTAAATTCACATGTACTTTTGGCGGCCATTTGCAAAAAAGCGGGAATCAAATAATAACGGCAACTATGTGATTCATGTAATAACACGTCTGTAGATTAATTAGAATTATAAATCATTGATAAGAAGTGAACAGGTGATGAGTTATCAAAAAAACAAAGGTAAGTACCGTTTTGACCATATTCGACCTTTGGGGTAACTACAGTTCGGGGGTATGGGGCCGGGGGGATGAAAACTCTTTTGCGAGTTAGTTCACATTTGGGGCTTTCAGGAAAGCCCTCAATCTCCCCTCTGGCCCCACCAGGGGCTTAGAATAAGCGTTCACAAAAAAATGTTAAAATTGCAAAAAATTTTTTCGCGTTATTCTAACCCTTTGAAACGCTTTAGCGGCTAAAGTGTTTCACCTAGGTGGATGAAATAAATTGCACCGGTTAGGTAATTTTATAACCTTTCCAAAAATGTATAATTCGACCCTGAGCGCCCGCCGGGGGCGTGGCAATAAGCGAAAAAGAGGTTGGGAAAAAAATGGTAAATTCACATGTACTTTTGGCGGCCATTTGCAAAAAAGCGGGAATCAAATAATAACGGCAACTATGTGATTCATGTAATAACACGTCTGTAGATTAATTAGAGGTATAAATCATTGATAAGAAGTGAACAGGTGATGAGTTATCACAAAAACAAAGGTAAGTACCATTTTGACCATATTAGACCTTTGGGGTAACTACAGTTCGGGGGGTATGGGGCCGGGGGGGATGAAAATTTTTTTGCGAGTTAGTTCACATTTGGGGCTTTCAGGAAAGCCCTCAATCTCCCCTCTAGCCCCACCAGGGGCTTAGGATAAGCGTTCACAAAAAATGTTAAAATTGCAAAAAATTTTTTTCGCGTTATTCTAACACTTTGAAACGCTTTAGCGGCTAAAGTGTTTCACCTAGGTGGATGAAATAAATTGCACCGGTTAGGTAATTTTATAACCTTTCCAAAAATGTATAACTCGACCCTGAGCGCCCGCCGGGGGCGTGGCAATAAACGAAAAAGAGGTTGGGAAAAAAATGGTAAATTCACATGTACTTTTGGCGGCCATTTGCAAAAAAGCGGGAATCAAATAATAACGGCAACTATGTGATTCATGTAATGGCACGTCTGTAGATTAATTAGAGGTATAAATCATTGATAAGAAGTGAACAGGTGATGAGTTATCACAAAAACAAAGGTAAGTATCGTTTTGACCATATTAGACCTTTGGGGTAACTACAGTTCGGGGGATATGGGGCCGGGGGGAATGAAAACTTTTTTGCGAGTTAGTTCACATTTGGGGCTTTCAGGAAAGCCCTCAATCTCCCCTCTGGCCCCACCAGGGGCTTAGAATAAGCGTTCACAAAAAAATGTTAAAATTGCAAAAAATTTTTTCGCGTTATTCTAACCCTTTGAAACGCTCTAGCGGCTAAAGTATTTCACCTAGGTGGATGAAATAAATTGCACCGGTTAGGTAATTTTATAACCTTTCCAAAAATGTATAATTCGACCCTGAGCGCTTGCCGGGGGCGTGGCAATAAGCGAAAAAGTGGTTGGGAAAAAAATGGTAAATTCATATGTACTTTTGACGGCCATTTGCAAAAAAGCGGGAATCATATAATAACGGCAACTATGTGATTCATGTAATAACACGTCTGTAGATTAATTAGAGGTATAAATCATTGATAAGAAGTGAACAGGTGATGAGTTATCACAAAAACAAAGGTAAGTACCATTTTGACCATATTAGACCTTTGGGGTAACTACAGTTCGGGGGTATGGGGCCGGGGGGAATGAAAACTTTTTTGCGAGTTAGTTCACATTTGGGGCTTTCAGGAAAGCCCTCAATCTCCCCTCTAGCCCCACCAGGGGCTTAGAATAAGCGTTCACAAAAAAATGTTAAAATTGCAAAAAATTTTTTCGCGTTATTCTAACCCTTTGAAACGCTCTAGCGGCTAAAGTATTTCACCTAGGTGGATGAAATAAATTGCACCGGTTAGGTAATTTTATAACCTTTCCAAAAATGTATAATTCGACCCTGAGCGCTTGCCGGGGGCGTGGCAATAAGCGAAAAAGAGGTTGGGAAAAAAATGGTAAATTCACATGTACTTTTGGCGGTCATTTGCAAAAAAGCGGGAATCAAATAATAACGGCAACTATGTGATTCATGTAATAACACGTCTGTAGATTAATTAGAGGTATAAATCATTGATAAGAAGTGAACAGGTGATGAGTTATCACAAAAACAAAGGTAAAACTTTTTTGCGAGTTAGTTCACATTTGGGGCTTTCAGGAAAGCCCTCAATCTCCCCTCTAGCCCCACCAGGGGCTTAGAATAAGCGTTCACAAAAAAATGTTAAAATTGCAAAAAATTTTTTCGCGTTATTCTAACCCTTTGAAACGCTCTAGCGGCTAAAGTATTTCACCTAGGTGGATGAAATAAATTGCACCGGTTAGGTAATTTTATAACCTTTCCAAAAATGTATAATTCGACCCTGAGCGCTTGCCGGGGGCGTGGCAATAAGCGAAAAAGAGGTTGGGAAAAAAATGGTAAATTCACATGTACTTTTGGCGGCCATTTGCAAAAAAGCGGGAATCAAATAATAAAACTTTTTTGCGAGTTAGTTCACATTTGGGGCTTTCAGGAAAGCCCTCAATCTCCCCTCTGGCCCCACCAGGGGCTTAGAATAAGCGTTCACAAAAAAATGTTAAAATTGCAAAAAATTTTTTCGCGTTATTCTAACCCTTTGAAACGCTCTAGCGGCTAAAGTATTTCACCTAGGTGGATGAAATAAATTGCACCGGTTAGGTAATTTTATAACCTTTCCAAAAATGTATAATTCGACCCTGAGCGCTTGCCGGGGGCGTGGCAATAGGCGAAAAAGAGGTTGGGAAAAAAATGGTAAATTCACATGTACTTTTGGCGGTCATTTGCAAAAAAGCGGGAATCAAATAATAACGGCAACTATGTGATTCATGTAATAACACGTCTGTAGATTAATTAGAGGTATAAATCATTGATAAGAAGTGAACAGGTGATGAGTTATCACAAAAACAAAGGTAAGTACCATTTTGACCATATTCGACCTTTGGGGTAACTACAGTTCGGGGGGTATGGGGCAGGGGGGGATGAAAACTTTTTTGCGAGTTAGTTCACATTTGGGGCTTTCAGGAAAGCCCTCAATCTCCCCTCTAGCCCCACCAGGGGCTTAGAATAAGCGTTCACAAAAAAATGTTAAAATTGCAAAAAATTTTTCGCGTTATTCTAACTTTTTGAAACGCTCTAGCGGCTAAAGTATTTCACCTAGGTGGATGAAATAAATTGCACCGGTTAGGTAATTTTATAACCTTTCCAAAAATGTATAATTCGACCCTGAGCGCCCGCCGGGAGCGTGGCAATAAGCGAAAAAGAGGTTGCCATTTGCAAAAAAGCGGGAATCAAATAATAACGGCAACTATGTGATTCATGTAATGACACGTCTGTAGATTAATTAGAGGTATAAATCATTGATAAGAAGTGAACAGGTGATGAGTTATCACAAAAACAAAGGCAAGTACCATTTTGACCATATTCGACCTTTTGCGTAACTACAGTTCGGGGGGTATGGGGTCGGGGGGGATGAAAACTTTTTTGCAAGTTAGTTTACATTTGGGGCTTTCAGGAAAGCCCTCAATCTCCCCTCTAGCCCCACCAGGGGCTTAGAATAAGTGTTCACAAAAAAATGTTAAAATTGCAAAAAAATTTTTCGCGTTATTCTAACCCTTTGAAACGCTCTAGCGGCTAAAGTATTTCACCTAGGTGGATGAAATAAATTGCACCGGTTAGGTAATTTTATAACCTTTCCAAAAGTGTATAATTCGACCCTGAGCGCCCGCCGTGGGCGTGGCAATAAGCGAAAAAGAGGTTGGGAAAAAAATGGTAAATTCACATGTACTTTTGGCGGCCATTTGCAAAAAGCGGGAATCAAATAATAACGGCAACTATGTGATTCATGTAATGACACGTCTGTAGATTAATTAGAGGTATAAATCATTGATAAGAAGTGAACAGGTGATGAGTTATCACAAAAACAAAGGTAAGTACCATTTTGACCATATTCGACCTTTGGAGTAACTACAGTTCAGGGGTTATGGGGCCGGGGGGGATGAAAACTATTTTGCGAGTTAGTACACATTTGGGGCTTTCAGGAAAGCCCTCAATCTCCCCTCTAGCCCCACCAGGGGCTTAGAATAAGCGTTCACAAAAAAATGTTAAAATTGCAAAAAATTTTTTCGCGTTATTCTAACCCTTTGAAACGCTTTAGCGGCTAAAGTGTTTCACCTAGGTGGATGAAATAAATTGCACCGGTTAGGTAATTTTATAACCTTTCCAAAAATGTCATAATTCGACCCTGAGCGCCCGCCGGGGGCGTGGCAATAAGCGAAAAAGAGGTTGGGAAAAAAATGGTAAATTCACATGTACTTTTGGCGGCCATTTGCAAAAAAGCGGGAATCAAGTAATAACGGCAACTATGTGATTCATGTAATGGCACGTCTGTAGATTAGTTAGAGGTATAAATCATTGATAAGAAGTGAACAGGTGATGAGTTATCACAAAAACAAAGGTAAGTATCGTTTTGACCATATTAGACCTTTGGGGTAACTACAGTTCGGGGGGTATGGGGCCGGGGGGGATGAAAACTTTTTGCGAGTTAGTTCACATTTGGGGCTTTCAGGAAAGCCCTCAATCTCCCCTCTGGCCCCACCAGGGGCTTAGAATAAGCGTTCACAAAAAAATGTTAAAATTGCAAAAAATTTTTTCGCGTTATTCTAACCCTTTGAAACGCTTTAGCGGCTAAAGTATTTCACCTAGGTGGATGAAATAAATTGCACCGGTTAGGTAATTTTATAACCTTTCCAAAAATGTATAATTTGACCTGAGCGCCCGCCGGGGGCGTGGCAATAAGCGAAAAAGGGGTTGGGAAAAAAATGGAAATTCACATGTACTTATGGCCGCCGTTTGCAAAAAAGCGGGAATCAAATAATAACGGCAACTATGTGATTCATGTAATGACACGTCTGTAGATTAATTAGAGGTATAAATCATTGATAAGAAGTGAACAGGTGATGAGTTATCACAAAAACAAAGGTAAGTACCATTTTGACCATATTCGACCTTTGGGGTAACTACAGTTCGGGGGGTATGGGGCCGGGGGGGATGAAAATTTGCTTTGCGAGTTAGTTCACATTTGGGGCTTTCAGGAAAGCCCTCAATCTCCCCTCTAGCCCCACCAGGGGCTTGGAATAAGCGTTCACAGAAAAAAATGTTAAAATTGCAAAAAAATTTTTTCGCGTTATTCTAACCCTTTGAAACGCTCTAGCGGCTAAAGTATTTCATCTATGTGGATGAAATAAATTGCACCGGTTAGGTAATTTTACAACCTTTCCAAAAATGTATAATTTGACCCTGAGCGCCCGCCGGGGGCGTGGCAATAAGCGAAAAAGAGGTTGGGAAAAAAATGGTAAATTCACATGTACTTTTGGCGGCCATTTGCAAAAAAGCGGGAATCAAATAATAACGGCAACTATGTGATTCATGTAATGACACGTCTGTAGATTAGTTAGAGATATAAATCATTGATAAGAAGTGAACAGGTGATGAGTTATCACAAAAACAAAGGTAAGTACCATTTTGACCATATTCGACCTTTGGGGTAACTACAGTTCGGGGGGTATGGGGTCGGGGGGGATGAAAACTTTTTTGCGGGATAGTTCACATTTGGGGCTTTCAGGAAAGCCCTCAATCTCCCCTCTAGCCCCACCAGGGGCTTAGAATAAGCGTTCACAAAAAAATGTTAAAATTGCAAAAAATTTTTTCGCGTTATTCTAACCCTTTGAAACGCTTTAGCGGCTAAAGTGTTTCACCTAGGTGGATGAAATAAATTGCACCGGTTAGGTAATTTTATAACCTTTCCAAAAATGTATAATTCGACCCTGAGCGCCCGCCAGGGGCGTGGCAATAAGCGAAAAAGGGGTTGGGAAAAAAATGGTAAATTCACATGTACTTTTGGCGGCCATTTGCAAAAAAGCGGGAATCAAGTAATAACGGCAACTATGTGATTCATGTAATGGCACGTCTGTAGATTAGTTAGAGGTATAAATCATTGATAAGAAGTGAACAGGTGATGAGTTATCACAAAAACAAAGGTAAGTACCATTTTGACCATATTCGACCTTTGGGGTAACTACTGTTCGGGGGGTATGGGGCCGGGGGGGATGAAAACTTTTTCGCGAGTTAGTTCACATTTGGGGCTTTCAGGAAAGCCCTCAATCTCCCCTCTAGCCCCACCAGGGGCTTAGAATAAGCGTTCACAAAAAAATGTTAAAATTGCAAAAAAATTTTTCGCGTTATTCTAACCCTTTGAAACGATCTAGCGGCTAAAGTATTTCACCCAGGTAGATGAAATAAATTGCACCGGTTAGGTAATTTTATAACCTTTCTAAAAATGTATAATTCTACCCTGAGCGCCCGCCGGGGGCGTGTCAATAAGCGAAAAAGAGGTTGGGAAAAAAATGGTAAATTCACATGTACTTTTGGCGGCCATTTGCAAAAAAGCGGGAATCAAATAATAACGGCAACTATGTGATTCATGTAATGACAAGTCTGTAGATTAATGAGACGTATAAATCATTGATAAGAAGTGAACAGGTGATGAGTTATCACAAAAACAAAGGTAAGTACCATTTTGACCATATTCGACCTTTGGGGTAACTACAATTTGGGGGGTATGGGGCCGGGGGGGATGAAAACTTTTTTGCGAGTTAGTTCACATTTGGGGCTTTCAGGAAAGCCCTCAATCTCCCCTCTAGCCCCACCAGGGGCTTAGAATAAGCGTTCACAAAAAAATGTTAAAATTGCAAAAAAATTTTTCGCGTTATTCTAACCCTTTGAAACGCTCTAGCGGCTAAAGTATTTCATCCAGGTGGATGAAATAAATTGCACCGGTTAGGTAATTTTATAACCTTTCCAAAACTGTATAATTCGACCCTGAGCGCCCGCCGGGGGCGTGGCAATAAGCAAAAAAGAGGTTGGGAAAAAAATGGTAAATTCGCATGTACTTTTGGCGGCCATTTGCAAAAAAGCGGGAATCAAATAATAACGGCAACTATGTGATTCATGTAATGACACGTCTGTAGATTAATTAGAGGTATAAATCATTGATAAGAAGTGAACAGGTGATGAGTTATCACAAAAACAAAGGTAAGTAAAGTTTTGACCATATTCGACCTTTGGGGTAACTACAGTTCGGGGGGTATGGGGCCGGGGGGGATGAAAATTTTCTTGCGAGTTAGTTTACATTTGGGGCTTTCAGGAAAGCGGCTAAAGTATTTTTCGGCCCTGAGCGCCCACCGGGGGCGTGGCAATAAGCGAAAAAGAGGTTGGGAAAAAAATGGTAAATTCACATGTACCTTTGGCGGCCATTTGCAAACAAGCGGGAATCAAATAATAACGGCAACTATGTGATTCATGTAATGACAAGTCTGTAGATTAATGAGACGTATAAATCATTGATAAGAAGTGAACAGGTGATGAGTTATCACAAAAACAAAGGTAAGTACCATTTTGACCATATTCGACCTTTGGGGTAACTACAGTTCGGGGGGTATGGGGCCGGGGGGGATGAAAACTCTTTTGCGAGTTAGTTCACATTTGGGGCTTTCAGGAAAGCCCTCAATCTCCCCTCTAGCCCCACCAGGGGCTTAGAATAAGCGTTCACAAAAAAATGTTAAAATTGCAAAAAATTTTTTCGCGTTATTCTAACCCTTTGAAACGCTCTAGCGGCTAAAGTATTTCACCTAGGTGGATGAAATAAATTGCACCGGTTAGGTAATTTTATAACCTTTCCAAAAATGTATAATTCGACCCTGAGCGTCCGCCGGGGGCGTGGCAATAAGCGAAAAAGTAGTTGGGAAAAAAATGGTAAATTCACATGTACTTTTGGCGGCCATTTGCAAAAAAGCGGGAATCAAATAATAACGGCAACTATGTGATTCATGTAATGACACGTCTGTAGATTAATTAGAGGTATAAATCATTGATAAGAAGTGAACAGGTGATGAGTTATCACAAAAACAAAGGTAAGTACCATTTTGACCATATTCGACCTTTGGGGTATCTACAGTTCGGGGGGTATGGGGCCGGGGGGGATGAAAACTTTTTTGCGAGTTAGTTCACATTTGGGGCTTTCAGGAAAGCCTTCAATCTCCCCTCTAGCCCCACCAGGGGCTTAGAATAAGCGTTCACAAAAAAATGTTAAAATTGCAAAAAATTTTTTCGCGTTATTCTAACACTTTGAAACGCTCTAGCGGCTAAAGTATTTTTCGACCCTGAGCGCCCGCCGGGGGCGTGGCAATAAGTGAAAAAGAGGTTGGGAAAAAAATGGTAAATTCACATGTACTTTTGGCGGCCATTTGCAAAACAGCGGGAATCAAATAATAACGGCAACTATGTGATTCATGTAATGACAAGTCTGTAGATTAATGAGACGTATAAATCATTGATAAGAAGTGAACAGGTGATGAGTTATCACAAAAACAAAGGTAAGTACCGTTTTGACCATATTCGACCTTTGGGGTAACTACAGTTCGGGGGGTATGGGGCCGGGGGGGATGAAAATTTTCTTGCGAGTTAGTTTACATTTGGGGCTTTCAGGAAAGCCCCCAATCTCCCCTCTAGCCCCACCAGTGGCTTAGAGTAAGCGTTCACAAAAAAATGTTAAAATTGCAAAAATTTTTTCGCGTTATTCTAACCCTTTGAAACGCTCTAGCGGCTAAAGTATTTTTCGGCCCTGAGCGCCCGCCGGGGGCGTGGCAATAAGCGAAAAAGAGGTTGGGAAAAAAATGGTAAATTCACATGTACTTTGGCGGCCATTTGCAAAAAAGCGGGAATCAAATAATAACGGCAGCTATGTGATTCATGTAATGACACGTCTGTAGATTAATTAGAGGTATAAATCATTGATAAGAAGTGAACAGGTGATGAGTTATCACAAAAACAAAGGTAAGTACCATTTTGACCATATTCGACCTTTCGGGTAACTACAATTTGGGGGGTAGTTACCCCAAAGAGGTTGGGAAAAAAATGGTAAATTCACA
>JAPZAG010002394.1:0-17802 GCA_027475135.1 Bactrocera correcta | reverse complement strand
TGAAGAGCATAAATATTTTTTGTAGCGAAAAGGGCACTAAATTCAGCAGCAAAGAGCTGAAAGGTTTAAATAATGAAGATAGTTTAGAAACAAGACATGTATGTCAGAGTAAAAACGAAAGCAATATCGTAAGCGACAAGGAGTTTAAAGTAACAGACGTAGAGGACAACGTAAATGGTAGTAATTTGGCTCTAACTGAATTTGCTGCACTTTGCGTAGCCCTTGAAGAAAAACATACCAATCCAGATCTTGATTTGGGTCATTTAAAAAACGAATATGCGGATAAAGTCTTAAATATGGTTCATGGTTTTAAACCAGTAAAGCAGGCACAATCACCTGTGCACATGAAGATTCTAGTAACAGATGATATTCCTGTTTACCAAACACCAAGACGTGTTTCACCCGCTGATCAGAAGACAATAGATAATCAAATAGATAATTGGTTAAGTGAAGGTATAATTCGACAAAGCAACTCTGAGTATGCTTCTCCTGTTGTTTTGGTACCAAAAAAAAGATGGTACGAAAAGGCTTTGCTGTGATTTTAGAAAAATAAACGAAAAAATAGTACGCGATAACTTTCCAATGGTACTATTCGATGACGTGTACATTTGGAAGAATTCCGTAATCTTATACTTAGGTATAAAGTCGATTTTCTTGTATATATGCATTAAGCAATCGATTTCGAAATGCTTCTAATAACTGGTGTAACATATCTAAGTTAATAAACCTTCTTTAACGAACTGAAGTTGGCATAAAGCAATGGCGGCATAACGTCAGTGCATTTAGAAGAATTCCGTAATCTTATATTTAGGTAGAAAGTCGATTTTCTTGTATATATGCATTAAGCAATCGATTT
Source organism: Bactrocera correcta (assembly GCA_027475135.1). NCBI lineage: Eukaryota > Metazoa > Arthropoda > Insecta > Diptera > Tephritidae > Bactrocera > Bactrocera correcta. Next base: position 16,946 of record JAPZAG010002394.1, on the reverse strand, counting down.
CGAAATGCTTCAAATAACTAGCGTAACATATCTAAGTTAATAGACCTTCTTAAACGAACTAAAGTTAACATAAAGCCATAACGGTATAACGGCAGTACATTTAGAAGAATTCCGTAATCTTATATTTAGGTATAAAGTCGATTTTGTTGTGTATATGCATTTAGCAAGCGATTTCGAAAATCTTCAAATCATTAGTTTAACATACTTAAGTTAATAAAAGCATTTAGAAGAATTACATAATCTTATATTTAGGTATAAAGTCGATTTTGTTGTATATACACCTTTAGCAATCAATATCGAAATGCTTCAAATCATTAGTTTAACATATTTAAGTTAATTAACCTTCTTTATCTTACTGAAGTCTACAAACGCCTTACCGGCATAACGGCAAAGCATTTAGAAGAATTACGTTATCTTATATTTAGGTATAAAGTCGATTTTCTTGTATATACTGATTTAGCAATCGATATCGAAATGCTTCAAATCATTAGTTTGACATATTTAAGTTAACAAACCTACTTTATCTTACTGAAGTCTACAAACGCCTTACCGGCATAACGGCAAAGCATTTAGAAGAATTACGTTATCTTATATTTAGGTATAAAGTCGATTTTCTTGTATATACTGATTTAGCAATCGATATCGAAATGCTTCAAATCATTAGTTTGACATATTTAAGTTAACAAACCTACTTTAACACACTGAAATTAACACAAAGCCATGGCGGCCGTAATCTTATATTTAGGTATAAATTCGATTTTTTTGTATATACACATTTAGCAATCGATATCTAAATGCTTCAAAATATTAAATTTAATTAACCTTTTTTAACGTATTGAAGTCGTTATAAAGCCATGGTGGCATAACGACAGTACATTTGGAAGAATTCCGTAATCTTATATTTAGGTATAAAGTCGATTTTCGTGTATATATGCATTAAGCAAGCGATATCGAAATGCTTCAAATAACTATTTTAAAATATTTAAGTTAATAAAGCTTCTTTAACGATCTGCAGTTAACATAAAGCCATGGTGGCATAACGACAGTACATTTGGAAGAATTCCGTAATCTTATATTTAGGTATAAAGTCGATTTTCTTGTATACACTCATTTAGCAATCGATATCGAAACGCTTCAAATAACTGGTTTAACATATTTAAGGTAATAAACCTTCTTTAACTAACTGAAGTTAGCATAAAGCCATAACGGTATAACGGCAGTGCATTTGGAAGAATTCCGTAATCTTATATTTAGGTATAAAGTCGATTTTCTTGTATATACACATTTAGCAATCGATATCGAAATGCCTCAAATCATTAGTTTAACATATTTAAGTTAATTAATCCCCTTTATCTTACTGAAGTCTACAAACGCCTTAACGGCATAACGACAGTGCATGTAGAAGAATTGCGTTATCATATATTTAGGTATAAAGTCGATTTTGTTGTATATACACATTTAGCAATCCATATCGAAATGCCTCAAATCATTAGTTTAACATATTTAAGTTAATTAACCTTCTTTAACATATTAAAGTTGATATAAAGCCATGGCGGCATAACGACAGTACATTTGGAAGAATTCCGTAATCTTATATTAAGGTATAAAGTCGATTTTCTTGTATATATGCATTAAGCAATCGATTTCGAAATGCTTCAAATAACTGGTGTAACATATCTAAGTTAATAAACCTTCTTTAACGAACTGAAGTTAACATAAAGCCATAACGGCATAACCGCAGTGCATTTAGAAGAATTCCGTAAGCTTATATTTAGGTATAAAGTCGATTTTGTTGTATATACACATTTAGCAATCGATATCGAAATGCCTCAAATCATTAGTTTAACGTATTTAAGTTAATTAACCTTCTTTAACATATTGAAGTTGATATAAAGCCATGGCGGCATAACGACAGTACATTTGGAAGAATTCCGTAATCTTATATTTAGGTATAAAGTCGATTTTCTTGTATATATGCATTAAGCAATCGATTTCGAAATGCTTTTAATAACTGGTGTAACATATCTAAGTTAATAAACCTTCTTTAACGAACTGAAGTTAACATAAAGCCATAACGGCAGTGCATTTAGAAGAATTCCGTAATCGTATATTTAGGTAGAAAGTCGATTTTCTTGTATATATGCATTAAGCAATCGATTTCAAAATGCTTCAAATAACCAGTGTCACATATCTAAGTTAATAAATCTTTTTAAACGAACTGAAGTTAACATAAAGCCATAACGGCATAACGGCAGTGCATTTGGAAGAATTCCGTAATCTTATATTTAGGTATAAAGTCGATTTTGTTGTGTATATGCATTTAGCAATCGATTTCGAAAATCTTCAAATCATTAGTTTAACATATTTAAGTTAATAAAGCTTCTTTAACGCACTGAAGTTAACACAAAGCCATGGCGGCATAACAGCAGTTCATGTAGAAGAATTCCGTAATCTTATATTTAGGTATAAAGTCGATTTTCTTGTATATACTCATTTAGCAATCGATATCGAAATGCTTCAAATCATTAGTTTAACATATTTAAGTTAATTAACCCTCCTTATCTTACTGAAGTCTACAAACGCCTTAACGGCATAACGGCAAAGCATTTAGAAGAATTACATAATCTTATATTTAGGTATAAAGTCGATTTTGTTGTATATACACCTTTAGCAGTCAATATCGAAATGCTTGAAATCGTTAGTTTAACATATTTAAGCTAATTAACCGTCTTTATCTTACTGAAGTCTACAAAAGCCTTAGCGGCATAGCGGCAGTGCATTCAGAAGAATACCGTTATCATATATTTAGGTATAAAGTCGATTTTGTTGTATATACACATTTAGCAATCGATATCGAAATGCTTCAAATCATTAGTTTAACATATTTAAGCTAATTAACCCTCTTTATCTTACTGAAGTCTACAAGCGGCATAACGGCAAAGCATTTAGAAGAATTACGTAATCTTATATTTAGGTATAAAATCGATTTTCTTGTATATACGCATTTAGCAATCGATATCGAAATGCTTCAAATCATTAGTTTAACATATTTAAGTTAATTAACCCTCTTTATCTTACTGAAGTCTACAACCGCATAACGGCAAAGCATTTAGAAGAATTACGTAATCTTATATTTAGGTATAAAGTCGATTTTGTTGTACTCATTTAGCAATCGATATCGAAATGCTTCAAATCATCAGTTAAACATATTTAAGTTAATAAACCTTCTTTAACGAACCGAAGTGTACAAACGCGTTAACGGCATAACGGCAAAGCATTTAGAAGATTTACATAATCTTATATTTAGGTATAAAGTCCATTTTGTTGTATATACACCTTTAGCAATCATAAAATAATTCCGTAATCTTATATTTAGGTATAAAGTCGATTTTCTTACGCATTTAGCAATCGATATCGAAATGCTTCAAATCATTAGTTTAACATATTTAATTTAAATTTAAACCCCTTCTTTATCTTACTGAAGTTCTAAAGCCATAACGGCAAAGGCAGTGTAGGGAGAATTTCGTAATCTTATATTTAGGTAAAAAAGTCGACTTTGTTGTATATACGCATTTAGCAATCGATATCGAAATCCCTTCAAATCATTAGTTTAATATATTTAAGTTAATTAACCCTTTTTTAATCTTACTAAAAGTCTAAACCGGGCATAACGGCAGTACATTTGGAAGAATTCCGTAATCTTATATTTAGGTATAAAGTCGATTTTGTTGAAACCTCATTTAGCAATCGATATCGAAATGCTTCAAATCATCAGTTTAACATTTTTAAAGGGTTAATAAACCTTCTTTAACAAACCCTGAAAAGGTTAAACCCATAAAAAGCCATAACGGTATAAGGGCCCATTTTTTGCATTTAGCAATAAAAATTTCCGTAATCTTATATTTAGGTATAAAGTCGATTTTTTTTAAACGCATTTATCAATCGATATCGAAATCCCTTCAAATCGTTAGTTTAACATATTTAATTTAAATTTAAACCCCTTCTTTATCTTACTGAAGTTACAAAACGCCTAACGGTATAACGGCAGTGCATGTGGAAGAATTTCGTTATTTTAAATATTTAGGTATAAAGTCGATTTTGTTGTATATACACATTTAGCAACCCGATATCGAAATGCCTCAAATCATTAGTTTAATATATTTAAGTTAATTAACCTTTTTTAACATTTCAAAAGTTGATATAAAGCCATGGTGGCATAACGGCAGTACATTTGGAAGAATTCCGTAATCTTATATTTAGGTATAAAGTCGATTTTGTTGTATATATCATTTAGCAATCGATTTCGAAATGCTTCTAATAACTGGTTTAACATTTTTAAAGGGTTAATAAACCTTCTTTAACTAACTGAAGTTAACATAAAGCCATAACGGTATAACGGCAGTGCATTTGGAAGAATTCCGTAATCTTATATTTAGGTATAAAGTCGATTTTCTTGTATATACACATTTATCAATCGATATCGAAATGCCTCAAATCGTTAGTTTAACATATTTAATTTAAATTTAAACCCCTTTTTTAAATCTTATTGAAGTTGTATAAAGTCTTGGCGGCATAACGGCAGTGCATTTGGAAGAATTCCGTTATCATAAATTTAGGTATAAAGTCGATTTTGTTGTATATACACATTTAGCAACCCGATATCGAAATGCCTCAAATCATTAGTTTTACATATTTAAGTAATTAACCTTTTTTAAATCAAAATCGAAGTTACAAAAGCCTTAACGGCATAACGGCAGTGCATTTGGAAGAATTCCGTAATCTTATATTTAGGTATAAAGTCGATTTTCTTGTATATATGCATTAAGCAATCGATTTCGAAATGCTTCTAATAACTGGTGTAACATATCTAAGTTAATAAACCTTCTTTAACGAATTGAAGTTAACATAAAGCCATAACGGCATAACGGCAGTGCATTTAGAAGAATTCCGTTATCGTATATTTAGGTAGAAAGTCGATTTTCTTGTATATATGCATTAAGCAATCGATTTCGAAATGCTTCAAATAACTAGTGTAACATATCTAAGTTAATAAATCTTCTTAAACGAACTAAAGTTAACATAAAGTCATAACGGCATAACGGCAGTGCATTTGGAAGAATTCCGTAATCTTATATTTAGGTATAAAGTCGATTTTGTTGTGTATATGCATTTAGCAATCGATTTCGAAAATCTTCAAATCATTAGTTTAACATATTTAAGTTAACAAAGCTTCTTTAACGCACTGAAGTCAACACAAAGCCATGGCGGCATAACGGCAGTTCATGTAGAAGAATTCCGTAATCATATATTAAGGTATAAAGTCGATTTTCTTGTATATACTCATTTAGCAATCGATATCGAAATGCTTCAAATCATTAGTTTAACATATTTAAGTTAATTAACCCTCTTTATCTTACTGAAGTCTACAAACGCCTTAACGGCATAACGGCAAAGAATTTAGAAGAATTACATAATCTTATATTTAGGTATAAAGTCGATTTTGTTGTATATACACCTTTAGCAATCAATATCGAAATGCTTCCAATCCTTAGTTTAACATATCTAAGCTAATTTACCCTCTTTATCTTACTAATGTCTACAAAAGCCTTATCGGCGTAACGGCAGTACATTTGGAAGAATTCCGTAATCTTATATTTGGTATAAAGTCGATTTTCTTGTGTATACACATTTAGCAATCGATATCGAAATGCCTCAAATCATTAGTTTAACATATTTAAGTTAATAAACCTTCTTTAACGAGCAGAACGTAACATAAAGCCATAACTGCATAACGGTAGTGCATTTAGAAGAACTCCGTACTCTTATATTTAGGTATAAAGTCAATTTTGTTGTATGTACATATTTAGCAGTCGATATCGAAATGCCTTAAATCATTAGTTTAACATATTTAAGTTAATTAACCTTCTTTATCTTACTGAAGTCTACAAACGCCTTAGCGGCATAACGGCAAAGCATTTAGAAGAATTACGTTATCTTATATTTAGGTATAAAGTCGATTTTCTTGTATATACTGATTTAGCAATCGATATCAAAATGCTTCAAATCATTAGTTTGACATATTTAAGTTAACAAACCTACTTTAACGCACTGAAGTTAACACAAAGGCATGGCGACATAACGGCAGTGCTTGTAGAAGAAATCCGTGATCTTATATTTAGGTATAAATTCGATTTTTTTGTATATACACATTTAGCAATCGATATCTAAACGCTTCAACATATTTAAGTTAATTAACCTTTTTTAACGTATTGAAATTGATACAAAGCCATGGTGGCATAACAACAGTACATTTGGAAGAATTCCGTAATCTTATATTTAGGTATAAAGTCGATTTTCTTGTATATTTGCATTAAGCAATCGATTTCGAAATGCTTCAAATGATTAGTTTAACATATTTAAGTTAATTAACCCTCTTTATCTTACTGAAGTCTACAAACGCCTTAACGGCATAACGGCAAAGCATTTAGAAGAATTACGTAATCTTATATTTAGGTATAAAGTCGATTTTCTTGTATATACACATTTAGCAATCGATATCGAAATGCCTCAAATCATTAGTTTAACATATTTAAGTTAATTAACCCCCTTTATCTTACTGAAGTCTACAAACGCCTTAACGGCATAACGGCAGTGCATGTAGAAGAATTCCGTTATCATAAATTTAGGTATAAAGTCGATTTTGTTGTATATACACATTTAGCAATCCTTATCGAAATACCTCAAATCATTAGTTTAACATATTTAAGTTAATTAACCTTCTTTATCTTACTGAAGATTACATAAAGCCATAACGGTATAACGGCAGTGCATATGGGAGAATTTCGTAATCTTATATTTAGGTATAAAGTCGACTTTGTTGTATATACACATTTAGCAATCGATATCGAAATGCCTTAAATCATTAGTTTAATATATTTAAGTTAATTAACCTTTTTTAACGTTTTGAAATTGATATAAAGCCATGGTGGCATAACGACAGTACATTTGGAAGAATTCCGTAATCTTATATTAAGGTATAAAGTCGATTTTGTTGTATATATGCATTAAGCAATCGATTTCGAAATGCTTCTAATAACTGGTGTAACAGATCTAAGTTAATAAACCTTCTTTAACGAACTGAAGTTAACATAAAGCCATAACGGTATACCGGCAGTGCATTTGGAAGAATTCCGTAATCTTATATTTAGGTAAAAAGTCGATTTTCTTGTATATACACATTTAGCAATCGATATCGAAATGCCTAAAATCGTTAGTTTAACATATTTAAGTTAATTAACCTTTTTTAACATAATGAAGTTGATATAAAGCCATGGCGGCATAACGACAGTACATTTGGAAGAATTCCGTAATCTTATATTAAGGTATAAAGTCGATTTTGTTGTATATACACATTTAGCAATCGATATCGAAATGCCTCAAATCATTAGTTTAACATATTTAAGCTAATTAACCTTCTTTATCTTACTGAAGTCTACAAAAGCCTTAACGGCATAACGGCAGTGCATTTGGAAGAATTCCGTAATCTTATATTTAGGTATAAAGTCGATTTTCTTGTATATATGCATTAAGCAATCGATTTCGAAATGCTTCTAATAACTGGTGTAACATATCTAAGTTAATAAACCTTCTTTAAGGAACTGAAGTTAACATAAAGCCAAACCGGCATAACGGCAGTGCATTTAGAAGAATTCCGTAAGCTTATATTTAGGTATAAAGTCGATTTTGTTGTATATACACATTTAGCAATCGATATCGAAATGCCTCAAATCATTAGTTTAAAATATTTAAGTTAATTAACCTTCTTTAACATATTGAAGTTGATATAAAGCCATGGCGGCATAACGACAGTACATTTGGAAGAATTCCGTAATCTTATATTTAGGTATAAAGTCGATTTTCTTGTATATATGCATTAAGCAATCGATTTCGAAATGCTTTTAATAACTGGTGTAACATATCTAAGTTAATAAACCTTCTTTAACGAACTGAAGTTAACATAAAGCCATAACGGCATAACGGCAGTGCATTTGGAAGAATTCCGTAATCTTATATTTAGGTATAAAGTCGATTTTGTTGTGTATATCCATTTAGCAATCGATTTCGAAAATCTTCAAATCATTAGTTTAACATATTTAAGTTAATAAAGCTTCTTTAACGCACTGAAGTTAACACAAAGCCATGGCGGCATAACAGCAGTTCATGTAGAAGAATTCCGTAATCTTATATTTAGGTATAAAGTCGATTTTCTTGTATATACTCATTTAGCAATCGATATCGAAATGCTTCAAATCATTAGTTTAACATATTTAAGTTAATTAACCCTCTTTATCTTACTGAAGTCTACAAACGCCTTAACGGCATAACGGCAAAGCATTTAGAAGAATTACATAATCTTATATTTAGGTATAAAGTCGATTTTGTTGTATATACACCTTTAGCAGTCAATATCGAAATGCTTGAAATCATTAGTTTAACATATTTAAGCTAATTAACCCTCTTTATCTTACTGAAGTCTACAAAAGCCTTAGCGGCATAGCGGCAGTGCATTCAGAAGAATACCGTTATCATATATTTAGGTATAAAGTCGATTTTGTTGTATATACACATTTAGCAATCGATATCGAAATGCTTCAAATCATTAGTTTAACATATTTAACTTAATTAACCCTCTTTATCTTACTGAAGTCTACAAGCGGCATAACGGCAAAGCATTTAGAAGAATTACGTAATCTTATATTTAGGTATAAAATCGATTTTCTTGTATATACGCATTTAGCAATCGATATCGAAATGCTTCAAATCATTAGTTAAACATATTTAAGTTAATTAACCCTCTTTATCTTACTGAAGTCTACAACCGCATAACGGCAAAGCATTTAGAAGAATTACGTAATCTTATATTTAGGTATAAAGTCGATTTTGTTGTACTCATTTAGCAATCGATATCGAAATGCTTCAAATCATCAGTTAAACATATTTAAGTTAATAAACCTTCTTTAACGAACTGAAGTGTACAAGCGCGTTAACGGCATAACGGCAAAGCATTTAGAAGATTTACATAATCTTATATTTAGGTATAAAGTCCATTTTGTTGTATATACACCTTTAGCAATCATAAAATAATTCCGTAATCTTATATTTAGGTATAAAGTCGATTTTCTTACGCATTTAGCAATCGATATCGAAATGCTTCAAATCATTAGTTTAACATATTTAAGTTAATTAACCTTCTTTATCTTACTGAAGATTACATAAAGCCATAACGGTATAACGGCAGTGCATATGGGAGAATTTCGTAATCTTATATTTAGGTATAAAGTCGACTTTGTTGTATATACACATTTAGCAACCGATATTGAAATGCCTCAAATCATTAGTTTAATATATTTAAGTTAATTAACCTTTTTAACGTTTTGAAATTGATATAAAGCCATGGTGACATAACGACAGTACATTTGGAAGAATTTCGTAATCTTATATTTAGGTATAAAGTCGATTTTCTTGTATACACTCATTTAGCAATCGATATCGAAATGCTTCAAATAACTGGTTTAACATATTTAAGGTAATAAACCTTCTTTAACTAACTGAAGTTAACATAAAGCCATAACGGTATAACGGCAGTGCATTTGGAAGAATTCCGTAATCTTATATTTAGGTATAAAGTCGATTTTCTTGTATATACACATTTAGCAATCGATATCGAAATGCCTCAAATCGTTAGTTTAACATATTTAAGTTAATTAACCCCCTTTATCTTACTGAAGTCTACAAACGTCTTAACGGCATAACGGCGGTGCATGTAGAAGAATTCCGTTATCATAAATTTAGGTATAAAGTAGATTTTGTTGTATATACACATTTAGCAATCCATATCGAAATGCCTCAAATCATTAGTTTAACATATTTAAGTGAATTAACCTTCTTTAACATATTGAAGTTGATATAAAGCCATGGCGGCATAACGACAGTACATTTGGAAGAATTCCGTAATCTTATATTAAGGTATAAAGTCGATTTTGTTGTATATATGCATTAAGCAATCGATTTCGAAATGCTTCTAATAACTGGTGTAACATATCTAAGTTAATAAACCTTCTTTAACGAACTGAAGTTAACATAAAGCCATAACGGTATAACGGCAGTGCATTTGGAAGAATTCCGTAATCTTATATTTAGGTATAAAGTCGATTTTCTTGTATATACACATTTAGCAATCGATATCGAAATGCCTCAAATCATTAGTTTAACATATTTAAGTTAATTAACCTTCTTTAACATATTGAAGTTGATATAAAGCCATGGCGGCATAACGACAGTACATTTGGAAGAATTCCGTAATCTTATATTTAGGTATAAAGTCGATTTTGTTGTATATACACATTTAGCAATCGATATCGAAATGCCTCAAATCTTTAGTTTAACATATTTAAGCTAATTAACCTTCTTTATCTTACTGAAGTCTACAAAAGCCTTAACGGCATAACGGCAGTGCATTTGGAAGAATTCCGTAATCTTATATTTAGGTATAAAGTCGATTTTCTTGTATATATGCATTAAGCAATCGATTTCGAAATGCTTCTAATAACTGGTGTAACATATCTAAGTTAATAAACCTTCTTTAACGAACTGAAGTTAACATAAAGCCAAACCGGCATAACGGCAGTGCATTTAGAAGAATTCCGTAATCGTATATTTAGGTAGAAAGTCGATTTTCTTGTATATATGCATTAAGCAATCGATTTCGAAATGCTTCAAATAACTAGTGTAACATATCTAAGTTAATAAATCTTCTTAAACGAACTAAAGTTAACATAAAGCCATAACGGCATAACGGCAGTGCATTTGGAAGAATTCCGTTATATTTAGGTATAAAGTCGATTTTGTTGTGTATATGCATTTAGCAATCGATTTCGAAAATCTTCAAATCATTAGTTTAACATATTTAAGTTAATAAAGCTTCTTTAACGCACTGAAGTTAACACAAAGCCATGGCGGCATAACAGCAGTTCATGTAGAAGAATTCCGTAATCTTATATTTAGGTATAAAGTCGATTTTCTTGTATATACTCATTTGGCAATCGATATCGAAATGCTTCAAATCATTAGTTTAACATATTTAAGTTAATTAACCCTCTTTATCTTACTGAAGTCTACAAACGCCTTAACGGCATAACGGCAAAGCATTTAGAAGAATTACATAATCTTATATTTAGGTATAAAGTCGATTTTGTTGTATATACACCTCTAGCAGTCAATATGGAAATGCTTGAAATCATTAGTTTAACATATTTAAGCTAATTAACCCTCTTTATCTTACTGAAGTCTACAAAAGCCTTAGCGGCATAGCGGCAGTGCATTCAGAAGAATACCCTTATCATATATTTAGGTATAAAGTCGATTTTGTTGTATATACACATTTAGCAATCGATATCGAAATGCTTCAAATCATTAGTTTAACATATTTAAGCTAATTAACCCTCTTTATCTTACTGAAGTCTACAAGCGGCATAACGGCAAAGCATTTAGAAGAATTACGTAATCTTATATTTAGGTATAAAATCGATTTTCTTGTATATACGCATTTAGCAATCGATATCGAAATGCTTCAAATCATTAGTTTAACATATTAAAGTTAATTAACCCTCTTTATCTTACTGAAGTCTACAACCGCATAACGGCAAAGCATTTAGAAGAATTACGTAATCTTATATTTAGGTATAAAGTCGATTTTGTTGTACTCATTTAGCAATCGATATCGAAATGCTTCAAATCATCAGTTAAACATATTTAAGTTAATAAACCTTCTTTAACGAACTGAAGTGTACAAACGCGTTAACGGCATAACGGCAAAGCATTTAGAAGATTTACATAATCTTATATTTAGGTATAAAGTCCATTTTGTTGTATATACACCTTTAGCAATCATAAAATAATTCCGTAATCTTATATTTAGGTATAAAGTCGATTTTCTTACGCATTTAGCAATCGATATCGAAATGCTTCAAATCATTAGTTTAACATATTTAAGTTAATTAACCTTCTTTATCTTACTGAAGATTACATAAAGCCATAACGGTATAACGGCAGTGCATATGGGAGAATTTCGTAATCTTATATTTAGGTATAAAGTCGACTTTGTTGTATATACACATTTAGCAATCGATATCGAAATGCCTCAAATCATTAGTTTAATATATTTAAGTTAATTAACCTTTTTTAACGTTTTGAAATTGATATAAAGCCATGGTGGCATAACGACAGTACATTTGGAAGAATTCCGTAATCTTATATTTAGGTATAAAGTCGATTTTCTTGTATACACTCATTTAGCAATCGATATCGAAATGCTTCAAATAACTGGTTTAACATATTTAAGGTAATAAACCTTCTTTAACTAACTGAAGTTAACATAAAGCCATAACGGTATAACGGCAGTGCATTTGGAAGAATTCCGTAATCTTATATTTAGGTAGAAAGTCGATTTTCTTGTATATATGCATTAAGCAATCGATTTCGAAATGCTTCAAATAACTAGTGTAATATATCTAAGTTAATAAATCTTCTTAAACGAACTAAAGTTAACATAAAGCCATAACGGCATAACGGCAGTGCATTTGGAAGAATTCCGTAATCTTATATTTAGGTATAAAGTCGATTTTGTTGTGTATATGCATTTAGCAATCGATTTCGAAAATCTTCAAATCATTAGTTTAACATATTTAAGTTAACAAAGCTTCTTTAACGCACTGAAGTCAACACAAAGCCATGGCGGCATAAAGGCAGTTCATGTAGAAGAATTCCGTAATCTTATATTTAGGTATAAAGTCGATTTTCTTGTATATACTCATTTAGCAATCGATATCGAAATGCTTCAAATCATTAGTTTAACGTATTTAAGTTAATTAACCCTCTTTATCTTAAGGAAGTCTACAAACATCTTAACAGCATATAGGCAAAGCATTTAGAAGAATTCCGTAATCTTATATTTAGGTATAAAGTCGACTTTGTTGTATATACACATTTAGCAATCGATATCGAAATGCCTCAAATCATTAGTTTAATATATTTAAGATAATTAACCTTTTTTAACGTTTTGAAATTGATATAAAGCCATGGTGGCATAACGACAGTACATTTGGAAGAATTCCGTAATCTTATATTTAGGTATAAAGTCGATTTTCTTGTGTATACACATTTAGCAATCGATATCGAAATGCCTCAAATCATTAGTTTAACATATTTAAGTTAATAAACCTTCTTTAACGAGCAGAACGTAACATAAAGCCATAACTGCATAACGGTAGTGCATTTAGAAGAACTCCGTAATCTTATATTTAGGTATAAAGTCAATTTTGTTGTATGTACATATTTAGCAGTCGATATCGAAATGCCTTAAATCATTAGTTTAACATATTTAAGTTAATTAACCTTCTTTATCTTACTGAAGTCTACAAACGCCTTAGCGGCATAACGGCAAAGCATTTAGAAGAATTACGTTATCTTATATTTAGGTATAAAGTCGATTTTCTTGTATATACTGATTTAGCAATCGATATCAAAATGCTTCAAATCATTAGTTTGACATATTTAAGTTAACAAACCTACTTTAACGCACTGAAGTTAACACAAAGGCATGGCGACATAACGGCAGTGCTTGTAGAAGAAATCCGTGATCTTATATTTAGGTATAAATTCGATTTTCTTGTATATACACATTTAGCAGTCGATATCTAAATGCTTCAACATATTTAAGTTAATTAACCTTTTTGAACGTATTGAAATTGATATAAAGCCATGGTGGCATAACAACAGTACATTTGGAAGAATTCCGTAATCTTATATTTAGGTATAAAGTCGATTTTCTTGTATACACTCTTTTAGCAATCGATATCGAAATGCTTCAAATAACTGGTTTAACATATTTAAGGTAATAAACCTTCTTTCACTAACTGAAGTTAACATAAAGCCATAACGGTACAACGGCAGTGCATTTGGAAGAATTCCGTAATCTTATATTTAGGTATAAAGTCGATTTTCTTGTATATACACATTTAGCAATCGATATCGAAATGCCTCAAATCATTAGTTTAACATACTTAAGTTAATTAACCCCCTTTATCTTACTGAAGTCTACAAACGCCTTAACGGCATAACGGCAGTGCATGTAGAAGAATTCCGTTATCATAAATTTAGGTATAAAGTCGATTTTGTTGTATATACACATTTAGCAATCCATATCGAAATACCTCAAATCATTAGTTTAACAAATTTAAGTTAATTAACCTTCTTTAACATATTGAAGTTGATATAAAGCCATGGCGGCATAACGACAGTACATTTGGAAGAATTCCGTAATCTTATATAAAGGTATAAAGTCGATTTTGTTGTATATACACATTTAGCAATCGATATCGAAATGCCTCAAATCATTAGTTTAACATATTTAAGTTAATTAACCTTCTTTAACATATTGAAGTTGATATAAAGCCATGGCGGCATAACGACAGTACATTTGGAAGAATTCCGTAATCTTATATTTAGGTATAAAGTCGATTTTCTTGTATATATGCATTAAGCAATCGATTTCGAAATGCTTCTAATAACTGGTGTAACATATCTAAGTTAATAAACCTTCTTTAACGAACTGAAGTTAACATAAAGCCATAACGGCATAACGGCAGTGCATTTAGAAGAATTCCGTAATCGTATATTTAGGTAGAAAGTCGATTTTCTTGTATATATGCATTAAGCAATCGATTTCGAAATGCTTCAAATAACTAGTGTAACATATGTGAGTTAATAAATCTTCTTAAACGAACTAAAGTTAACATAAAGCCATAACGGCATAACGGCAGTGCATTTGGAAGAATTCCGTAATCTTATATTTAGGTATAAAGTCGATTTTGTTGTGTATATGCATTTAGCAATCGATTTCGAAAATCTTCAAATCATTAGTTTAACATATTTAAGTTAACAAAGCTTCTTTAACGCACTGAAGTCAACACAAAGCCATGGCGGCATAAAGAGGCAGTTCATGTAGAAGAATTCCGTAATCTTATATTTAGGTATAAAGTCGATTTTCTTGTATATACTCATTTAGCAATCGATATCGAAATGCTTCAAATCATTAGTTTCACATATTTAAGTTAATTAACCCTCTTTATCTTACTGAAGTCTACAAACGTCTTAACGGCATAACGGCAAAGCATTTAGAAGAATTACATAATCTTATATTTAGGTATAAAGTCGATTTTGTTGTATATACACCTTTAGCAATCAATATCGAAATGCTTTAAATCATTAGTTTAACATATTTAAGCTAATTAACCTTCTTTATCTTACTGAAGTCTACAAAAGCCTTAGCGGCATAACGGCAGTGCATTCAGAAGAATTCCGTTATCATATATTTAGGTAGAAAGTCGATTTTCTTGTATACACGCATTTAGCAATCGATATCGAAATGCCTCAAATCATTAGTTTAACGTATTTAAGTTAATTAACCCTCTTTATCTTACTGAAGTCTACAAACATCTTAGCGGCATATAGGCAAAGCATTTAGAAGAATTCCGTAATCTTATATTTAGGTATAAAGTCGATTTTCTTGTATATACTCATTTAGCAATCGATATCGAAATGCTTTAAATCATTAGTTTAACATATTTAAGTTAATTAACCCTCCTTATCTTACTGAAGTCTACAAACGGCTTAACGGCATAACGACAAAGCATTTAGAAGAATTACGTATACTTATATTTAGGTATAAAATCGATTTTGTTGTATATACACATTTAGCAATCGATATCGAAATGCTTCAAATCATTAGTTTAACATATTTAAGCTAATTTACCCTCTTTATCTTACTAAAGTCTACAAAAGCCTTATCGGCGTAACGGCAGTGCATTTGGAAGAATTCCGTTATCATATATGTAGGTATAAAGTCGATTTTCTTGTACATACACATTTAGCAATCGATATCGAAATGCCTCAAATCATTAGTTTAAAATATTTAAGTTAATTAACCTTCTTTAACATATTGAAGTTGATATAAAGCCATGGCGGCATAACGACAGTGCATTTGGAAGAATTCCGTAATCTTATATTTAGGTATAAAGTCGATTTTCTTGTATATATGCATTAAGCAATCGATTTCGAAATGCTTCAAATGATTAGTTTAACATGTTTAAGTTAATTAACCTTCTTTATCTTACTAAAGTCTACAAAAGCCTTAACGGTGTAACGGCAGTGCATTTGGAAGAATTCCGTAATCTTATATTTAGGTAGAAAGTCGATTTTCCTGTATATATGCATTAAGCAATCGATATCGAAATGCTTCAAATCATTAGTTTAACATATTTAAGTTAATTAACCTTCTTTATCTTACTGAAGTTTACATAAAGCCATAAGGGTATAACGGCAGTGCATTTGGGAGAATTTCGTAATGTTATATTTAGGTATAAAGTCGCTTTTGTTGTATATACACATTTAGCAATAGATATCGAAATGCTTCAAATCATTAGTTTAACATATTTAAGCTAATTAACCCTCTTTATCTTACCGAAGTCTACAAAGGGCATAACGGCAAAGCATTAAGATGAATTACGTAATCTTATATTTAGGTATAAAGTCGAGTTTCTTGTATATACGCATTTAGCAATCGATATCGAAATGCTTCAAATCATTAGTTTAACATATTTAAGTTAATTAACCCTCTTTATCTTACTGAAGTCTACAACCGCATAACGGCAAAGCATTTAGAAAAATTACGTAATCTTATATTTAGGTATAAAGTCGATTTTGTTGTATATACACATTTAGCAATCGATATCGAAATGCTTTAAATCATTAGTTTAACATATTTAAGCTAATTAACCCTCTTTATCTTACTGAAGTCTACAAGCGGCATAACGGCAAAGCATTTAGAA
>JAPZAG010002393.1:0-17802 GCA_027475135.1 Bactrocera correcta | reverse complement strand
AAAAGCAAATTTTCCCTAAAATAAGTTACGGAATTCTTCAAATGAAATGTCGTTATGCCGCCATGGCTTTATATCACCTTCATTACGTTAAAAAAGGTTAACAACTTAAATATGTTAAACGAATGATTTGAAGCATTTCGATATCGATGCAAATGTGTATATACAAGAAAATCGATTTATCTAAATATGATTACGGAATTCTTCAAATGCACTGTGTTATCCGTGGCTTTATTACCTTCATTATTTTTAAGAAGGTTAATTATTTAAAATATGTTAAACTAATGATTTGAAGCATTTCGATATCGATTGCTAAATGTGTATATACAACAAAATCGACTTTATCCCTAAAATAAGATTACGGAATTTTTCCCAAATGCACTGCCGTTATCCGATGGCTTTATAACTTCAAAAGAAAAAGAAGGTTAAAACTTAAATATGTTAAACTAATGATTTGAAGCATTTCGATATCGATGCTAAATTTGTATATACAAAAAATCGACTTTATAATAAATATAGATAACGGAATTCTTCTAAATGCACTGCCGTTAGGGCCCCATGGCTTTATATCACTTCATTACGTTAAAGAAGTTTAACAACTTAAATATGTTAAACAAAATTTGAAGTTTTCGATATCGTTTGCTAAATGTGTATGAAAAAACGACTTTTATAAATATAAGTAACGGAATTCTTAAATTTAACGGTTATGCCGATGGCTTTTTAAAAACTTCAAAAGTAAAGAAGGTTAATTAACTTAAATATGTAAACTAATGATTTGAGCATTTCGTTACATTGCTAAATGGAATTTTTAAGAAAATCGATTTTATACAAAAATAAAATAACGGAATTCTTCTAAATGCACAGCCGTTATACCGTTATGGCTTTACGTACACTTCAGTAGGAAAAAATAAGGTTAATTAACTTAAATATGTTAAATAATGAGTTGAACCATCTCGATATCGATTGCTAATGTGTATATACAACAAAATCGACTTTATACCTAAATATAAGATTACGGAATTCTTCTAAATGCACTGTGGGTATGCCCCATGGCTTTATATCAACTTCAATCGTTAAAGAAGGTTAACTAACTTAAATATGTTAAACTAATGATTTGAAGCATTTCGATATCGCTTGCTAAATGTGTATGTAAAAGAAAATCGAATTTATACCTAAACATAAGATTACGGAATTCTTCTAAATGCAATGTCGTTATGCCGCCATGGCTTTATATCACCTTCATTACGTTAAAAAAGGTTAACTAACTTAAATATGTTAAACGAATGATTTGAAGCATTTCGATATCGATATCTAAATGTGTATATAAAAGAAAATCGACTTTATACCTAAATATAAGATTACGGAATTCTTCCAATTGCACTTCCGTTATATGGTTATGGCTTTACGTACACTTCAGTAAGAAAAAGAAGGTTAATTAACTTAAATATGTTAAACTAATGATTTAAAGCATTTCGATAGCGATAGCTAAATGTGTATATACAAGAATATCGACTTTATACATAAATATAAGATTACGGAATTCTTCTAAATGCACTGTCGTTATGCCGCCATGGCTTTATATCACCTTCATTACGCTTAAGAAGGTTAATTAGCTTAAATATGTTAAACTAATGATTTGAAGCATTTCGATATCGATTGCTAAATGTGTATATACAACAAAACCGACTTTATACCTAAATATAAGATTACGGAATTCTTCCAAATGCACTGCCGTTATACCGTTATGGCTTTACGTGAACTTCAGTAAGAAAAAGATGGTTAATTAACTTAAATATGTTAAACTAATGATTTGAAGCATTTCGATATCGATAGCTAAATGTGTATATACAAGAAAATCGACTTTATACATAAATATAAGATTACGGAATTCTTCTAAATGCACTGTCGTTATGCCGCCATGGCTTTATATCACCTTCATTACGTTAAAGAAGTTTAACGAACTTAAATATGTTAAACGAATGATTTGAAGCATTACGGAATTATGGCTTTATGTCAACTTCAGTTCGCTAAAGGAGGTTTATTAACTTAAATATGTTAAACCAGTTATCTGAAGCATTTCGATATCGATTGCTAAATGTGTATATACAAGAAAATCCACTTTTTACCTAAATATAAGATTACGGAATTCTTCCAAATGCACTGCCGTTATGCCGTTATGGCTTTATGTTAACTTCAGTTCGTTAAAGAAGGTTAATTAACTTAAATATGTTAAGCTAATGATTTGAAGCATTTCGTTATCGATTGCTAAATGTGAATATTGAAGAAAATCGACTTTATGCCTAAATATAAGATTACGGAGTTCTTCTAAATGCACTGTCGTTATGCCGCCATGGCTTTATATCACCTTCATTACGTTAAAGAAGGTTAAATATGTTAAACGAATTATTTGAAGCATTTCGATATCGATAGCTAAGTGTGTATATACAAGAAAATCCACTTTTTACCTAAATATAAGATTACGGAATTCTTCCAAATGCACTGCCGTTATGCCGTTATGGCTTTATGTTAACTTCAGTTCGTTAAAGACGGTTAATTAACTTAAATATGTTAAGCTAATGAATTGAAGCATTTCGTTATCGATTGCTAAATGTGAATATTGAAGAAAATCGACTTTATGCCTAAATATAAGATTACGGAGTTCTTCTAAATGCACTGTCGTTATGCCGCCATGGCTTTATATCACCCTCATTGCGTTAAAGAAGGTTAAATATGTTAAACGAATTATTTGAAGCATTTCGATATCGATAGCTAAATGTGTATATACAAGAAAATCGACTTTTTACCTAAATATAAGATTACGGAATTTTTCCAAATGCACTGCCGTTATGCCGTTATGGCTTTATGTTAACTTCAGTTCGTTAAAGAAGGTTAATTAACTTAAATATGCTAAACGAATGATTTGAAGCATTTCGATATCGATAGCTTAATGTGTATATACAAGAAAATCGACTTTATGCCTAAATATAAGACTATGGAATTATGGCTTTATGTCAACTTCAGTTCGCTAAAGGAGGTTTGTTAACTTAAATATGTTAAACCAGTTATCTGAAGCATTTCGATATCGATTGCGAAATGTGTATATACAAGAAATCGACTTTATACCTAAATATAAAATTATAACATTACGGAATTCTTCCAAATGCACTGCCGTTATGCCGTTATGGCTTTATGTTAACTTCAGTTCGTTAAAGACGGTTAATTAACTTAAATATGTTAAGCTAATGATTTGAAGCATTTCGTTATCGATTGCTAAATGTGAATATTGAAGAAAATCGACTTTATGCCTAAATATAAGATTACGGAGTTCTTCTAAATGCACTGTCGTTATGCCGCCATGGCTTTATATCACCCTCATTGCGTTAAAGAAGGTTAAATATGTTAAACGAATTATTTGAACCATTTCGATATCGATAGCAAAATGTGTAAATACAAGAAAATCGACTTTATACCTAAATATAAGATTACGGAATTCTTTTAAATGCACTGCCGTTATGCCGCCATGGCTTTAAGCCAACTTCCGTTCGTTAAAGAAGGTTTATTAGCTTAAATATGTTAAACTAATGATTTGAAGCATTTCGATATCGATTGCTAAATGCGTATATACAACCAAATCGGCTTTATACCTAAATACAAGATTACGGAATTCTTCTAAATGCACTGTCGTTATGCCGCCATGGCTTTATATCATTTTCAATACGTTAAGCAAGATTAATTAAATTAAATATGTTAAACTAATGATTTGAAGCATTTCGATATCGATTGCTAAATGCGTATATACTACAAAATCGACTTTATACCTAAATATAAGATTACGGAATTCTTCTAAATGCACTGTCGTTTTGCCGCCATCGCTTTATATCACCTTCATTACGTTAAAGAAGGTTACCTAACTTAAATATGTTAAACTAATGATTTGAAGATTTTCGATATCGATTGCTAATCGTGTAAATACAAGAAAATCGACTATATACCTAAATATAAGATAACGGAATCCTTCTACATGCACTGTCGTTATGCCGCCATGGCTTTATATCACCTTCATTACGCTGAAGAAGGTTAATTAGCTTAAATATGTTAAACTAATGATTTGAAGCATTTCGATATCGATTGCTAAATGTGTATATACAACAAAATCGACTTTATACCTAAATATAAGATTACGGAATTCTTCCAAATGCACTGCTGTTATACCGTTATGGCTTTGCGTAAACTTCAGTAAGATAAAGAAGGTTTATTAACTTAAATATGCTAAACCAGTTATTTGAGGCATTTCGATATCGATTGCAAAATGTGTATATACAAGAAAATCGACTTTATGCCTAAATATAAGACTACGGAATTCTTCCAAAAGCAGTGCCGTTATGGCTTTATGTCAACTTCAGTTCCCTAAAGGAGGTTTATTAACTTAAATATGTGAAACCAGTTATCTGAAGCATTTCCATATCGATTGCGAAATGTATATATACATGAAAATCGACTTTATACCTAAATATAAAATTATAACATTACGGAATTATTCTAAATGCACTGCCGTTATACCGTTAAAGCTTTATGTAGACTTCAGTATGCTGAAAAATGTTTTTTAACTTAATATGTAAAACTAATGGTTTGAAGCATTTCGGTATCGATAGCTAAAAGTGTATATACAAGAAAATCGACTTTATGCCTAAATATAAGGTTACGGAATTCTTCTAAATGCACTGCCGTTTTGCCGCCATGGCTTTAAGCTAACTTCCGTTCGTTAAAGAAGGTTTATTAACTTAAACATGTTAAGCTAATTATTTGAAGCATTTCGATATCGATTGCTAAATGTGTATATACAAGAAAATCGACTTTATACATAAATATAAGATTACGGAATTCTTCTAAATGCACTGTCGTTATGCCGCCATGGCTTTATATCACCTTCATTACGTTAAAGAAGGTTAACTAACTTAAATATGTTAAACTAATAATTTGAAGCATTTCGATATCGATTGCTAAATGCGTATATACAACAAAATGGAATTTATGCCTAAATATAAGATTACGGAATTCTTCTAAATGCACTGTCGTTAGGCCGCCATGGCTTATATCATTATTCATTACGTTAGAGAAGGTTAATTAACTTAAATATGTTAAACTAATGATTTGAAGAATTTCGATACCGATTGCTAAATGCGTATATACAACAAATTTGGCTTTATATCTAAATATAAGATTACGGAATTCTTCGAAATACACTGCCGTTATGCCCTTAAAGCTTTATATAAATTTCAGTACGTTAAAGAAGGTTAATTTACTTAAATATGCTAAACGATTGATTTGAAGCATTTCGATATTGATTACTAAATGTGTATGTACAAGAAATTCGATTTTATACCTAAATAAAAGATTACGGAATTCACCCAAACATACTGCCGTTATGCCGTTATGGCTTTATGTAAACTTCAGTAAGATAGAGGGGGTTAATTAACCTAAATATGCTAAACCAGTTATATGAGGCATTTCGATATCGATTGCTAAATGCCTATATACAACAAAATCGAACTTATACCTAAATATAAGATAACGGAATTCATATAAATATACTGCCGTTATGCCGTTATGGCTTTCTGTAAACTTCAGTAAGATAAAGAAGGTTAATTAACTTAAATATGTTAAACTAATGATTTGCAGCATTTCGTTATCTATTGCTAAATGCGAATATTTAAGAAAATCGACTTTATACATAAATACACAATAACGGAATTCTTCTAAATGCACTGCCGTTATGCCGTTATGGCTTTATGTTAACTTCAGTTCGTTAAAGAAGGTTTATTAACCCATTAATGACAACGTATGATGTATCATACGCAAAAAGAGCTTTTTTTAAAAATTCGTCAAAAATCCGAAATGCAATAAAAGCTTTCTATATTTGCAGTGTGAGCGAGATAAAAGTATTGTTGCATTAGAAAAGCTTTTTAATTGTCGCTTAAAGCTCATTTGTTTACAATTCTCGCGCCAATTTACGTAGCATTTTTCGGAAAAGTGAATAATGACTCGAAGGTGAGGTTTATATTTTTATAAATAGTAAGCGAGGAATTTGTATAACTTTAAATGTGCATAAACTTAAAGCTAAAACCCTAAGCTATCAAATGAATATAAAGTGCAGTGAAAAATTGAGCTCCGAAAGTGTTTTAACTATTTGTAAACTATTGTGTATGTTTTATCATACGTAAACGCTAGCCCAGTTTTTGCTATATGAAAATTCATTCCTAATATCTCCTTGTAGACAAGCAACAACTGAGGAGATAGTTGGATGGCTCCAAGATTTAAATGAAGACGATGATGCAGAGATTATAGAAAACATCAATAATGCCAATTTTATTGATGTGACTTTGCTCCCCCCCGAAGAACAGGAGTTATCCGATTGCGATGACGCAGATGAAGACGATGAAGGTACACTGGGTGATTTGGGTCGTGGAGTTCTTAAAAGGGCATGTGAAATAAGAATTGATAACTCAGAAGTGGAGGAGCAACAGTTTCTAAATGAAGCGAGCAGTTCACTAGCCCCACGTTCAAGGAATTCAACTCAAAGGAAAACTAAAAAAAAGAAGATTTGCCGAAAATGGTCCAAGATAGTACTAAAAGCAAGTGAATGTTCTATCACAGCAATACGCGAGCATACTCCGGACATTGTAGCAGATATTTTGGAAAATGATTTAAGTCCAATACAACTTTTTAAAAGAATTTTTGATAGCGAATTTATGGAATGTATACAATCAGAGACTGTTAAGTACGCCACAAACAAAGGAGATGAAGCTTTCACCGTAAATCTTGAGGAGTTATACACATATTTCGGCATCCTTATACTAAGTGGATACAACAAGGTGACTAACCTGAACCACAAATTCACTTGCTTACTTGTTACGAGTAAATTAAACATTTTTATTTTAAGGTTCCAGCTACTCGCATGTACTGGGAGACAGAAAGTGATGTGTACAATCATTTAGTGGCAGGTTCAATGGCGAGGAATAAATTTGAAAAAATACATCGCTACCTTCATTTCAATGATAATACACAAATTGATTCGAATAATAAGGCTTTCAAAGTTCAGCCTGTTCTTGATCATTTAAATACAAAGTTTAAAGAGCTTGGAAAACCCTTTGGAACTTCATTTTCTGTAGACGAATCGATGGAGCCGTATTTTGGTAAGCATTCTTTCAAGCAGTTTATACGAGGAAAACCAATTCGCTATGGATACAAAATTTGGTGTATGACTACTTCAGAAGGATATTTATTAAACTTCGATTTGTACACCGGAAAAGGCATGATTCGATCTAATGAGCCCTTAGGTTTATCTGTCACAAAAAGTTTATGTTATGACATAGTTCCCGAACACAGCACTGTATTTCTAGATAACTATTTCAATAGTTTTAAATTATTAGAAGAGTTTGATAAGAAAAATATAACAGTGGTGGGAACGATTCGGTCGGACCGTATTGAAAATGCTCCTTTGAGTAGCATGAAAAGAGAACCCCGTGGTACTTGTGAAGCACTAAAATCTAAAAATATTACCCTAGTTAGGTGGAATGATAACAATAATGTCACCATTGCAACAAATTGTAAAAACGACAACATAACGACAACAACCGGATTATGCAAAAGATATGATCGACAACAGAAACGCAGACAAGACGTAAAGCAACCAGTCATTATCAAGGAGTATAATTCGGGAATGGGTGGAGTCGATCTCTTTGACCAGCAAAGGGCAGCGTACCGAACTCGGATTCGGTCAAGAAAATGGTATTGGCCCATTTTCAGATTTTGCTTAAATGGTGCCGTTGTAAATTTATGGATATTATTTCGGAAAGCTTATCCACAAGTTACTCTTCTCGGCTTCATCCGACGACTTACAAGGAGCATACTTTCAAAGCCAATAGATTTTCATCCAGTCTCATCACGAAAGAGAAAACGAGAAAACGAAACTAGATACGACGGAGTCGAGCACTACGTAAATTACTCAAAAACTCAGCGCCGATGCAAAAATTGTGGAAAGTGTACGAAATTTATATGCATGAAATGTAATTTTGGCTTGCACCCAGATAACTGTTTCTACAAATATCATGTAAACTGAGTCAGCAACTAAATCTGAAAATTAACAATGAATATGTCATTAAATATATAAATACGATGTCAATTTGAACTCAAAAGTTATAGTGATGTTTACATTTTATTTTCATAGAGGCAAGTCTCCGTATACGTTTATGTATGATATATCATACGCTCCGCCGCGCCCATATCTTTTGAGATATTTTTTTGAAAATTGGAAATTACCCTTTTAATAGCATTACAGACGTCTGCTTAAAATTTCATTAGCTTATCATAGCGGGTTTTAGGTGTGAGCAGTAATGGGTTAACTTAAATATGTTAAACCAGTTATTTGAAGCATTTCGATATCGATAGCTAAATCGATAGCTATATACAAGAAAATCGACTTTATACCTAAATATAAGATTACGGAATTCTTCCAAATGTACTGTCGTTATGCCGCCATGGCTCTATATCAACTTCAATACGTTAAAGAAGGTTAATTAACTTAAATATGTTAAACTAATGATTTGAAGCATTTCGATACCGATTGCTAAATGTGTATATACAAGAAAATCGACTTTATACCTAATATAAGGTTACGAAATTCTTCTAAATGCACTGCCGTTATACCGTTATGGCTTTACGTACACTTCAGTAGGAAAAAATAAGGTTAATTAACTTAAATATGTTAAATTAATGAGTTGAACCATCTCGATATCGATTGCTAATGTGTATATACAACAAAATCGACTTTATACCTAAATATAAGATTACGGAATTCTTCTAAATGCACTGTCGTTATGCCGCCATGGCTTTATATCAACTTCAATACGTTAAAGAAGGTTAACTAACTTAAATATGTTAAACTAATGATTTGAAGCATTTCGATATCGCTTGCTAAATGTGTATGCAAAAGAAAATCGAATTTATACCTAAACATAAGATTACGGAATTCTTCTAAATGCAATGTCGTTATGCCGCCATGGCCTTATATCACCTTCATTACGTTAAAAAAGGTTAACTAACTTAAATATGTTAAACGAATGATTTGAAGCATTTCGATATCGATATCTAAATGTGTATATAAAAGAAAATCGACTTTATACCTAAATTGAAGATTACGGAATTCTTCCAAATGCACTGTCGTTATGCCGCCATGGCTTTATATCACCTTCATTACGTTAAAGAAGGTTAAATATGTTAAACGAATTATTTGAAGCATTTCGATATCGATTGCTAAATGTGTATATACAAGAAAATCGACTTTATACATAAATATAAGATTACGGAATTCTTCTAAATGCACTGTCGTTATGCCGCCATGGCTTTATATCACCTTCATTACGTTAAAGAAGGTTAGCGAACTTAAATATGTTAAACGAATGATTTGAAGCATTTCGATATCGATAGCTAAATGTGTATATACAAGAAAATCGACTTTTTACCTAAATATAAGATTACGGAATTCTACCAAATGCACTGCCGTTATACCGTTACGGCTTTACGTAAACTTCAGTAAGATAAAGAAGGTTAATTAACTTAAATATGCTAAACCAGTTATTTGAAGCATTTCGATATCGATTGCAAAATGTGTATATACAAGAAAATCGACTTTATGCCTAAATATAAGACTACGGAATTCTTCCAAATGCAGTGCCGTTATGGCTTTATGTCAACTTTAGTTCGCTAAAGGCGGTTTATTAACTTAAATATGTGAAACCAGTTATTTGAAGCATTTCCATATCGATTGCGAAATGTATATATACATGAAAATCGACTTTATACCTAAATACAAAATTATAACATTACGGAATTCTTCTAAATGCACTGCCGTTATACCGTTAAGGCTTTATGTAGACTTCAGTATGCTGAAAAATGTTTTTTAACTTAATATGTAAAACTAATAATTTGAAGCATTTCGATATCGATAGCTAAAAGTGTATATACAAGAAAATCGACTTTATGCCTAAATATAAGGTTACAGAATTCTTCTAAATGCACTGCCGTTATGCCGCCATGGCTTTAAGCCAACTTCCGTTCGTTAAAGAAGGTTTATTAACTTAAACATGTTAAACTAATTATTTGAAGCATTTCGATATCGATTGCTAAATGTGTATATACAAGAAAATCGACTTTATACATAAATATAAGATTACGGAATTCTTCTAAATGCACTGTCGTTATGCCGCCATGGCTTTATATCACCTTCATTACGTTAAAGAAGGTTAACTAACTTAAATATGTTAAACTAATAATTTGAAGCATTTCGATATCGATTGCTAAATGTGGATGTACAACGAAATCGACTTTATACCTAAATATAAGATAACGGAATTCATATAAATATACTGCCGTTATGCCGTTATGACTTTCTGTAAACTTCAGTAAGATAAAGAAGGTTAATTAACTTAAATATGTTAAACTAATGATTTGCAGCATTTCGTTATCTATTGCTAAATGCGAATATTTAAGAAAATCGACTTTATACATAAATACACAATAACGGAATTCTTCTAAATGCACTGCTGTTATGCCGTTATGGCTTTATGTTAACTTCAGTTCGTTAAAGAAGGTTTATTAACTTAAATATGTTAAACCAGTTATTTGAAGCATTTCGATATCGATAGCTAAATCGATAGCTATATACAAGAAAATCGACTTTATACCTAAATATAAGATTACGGAATTCTTCCAAATGTACTGTCGTTATGCCGCCATGGCTTTATGTAAACTTCAGTAAGATAAAGAAGGTTAATTAACTTAAATATGTTAAACTATTGATTTGAAGCATTTCGATACCGATTGCTAAATGTGTATATACAAGAAAATCGACTTTATACCTAATATAAGATTACGGAATTCTTCTACGGCTTTACGTACACTTCAGTAGGAAAAAATAAGGTTAATTAACTTAAATATGTTAAATTAATGAGTTGAAGCATCTCGATATCGATTGCTAATGTGTATATACAACAAAATCGACTTTATACCTAAATATAAGATTACGGAATTCTTCTAAATGCACTGTCGTTATGCCGCCATGGCTTTATATCAACTTCAATACGTTAAAGAAGGTTAACTAACTTAAATATGTTAAACTAATGATTTGAAGCATTTCGATATCGCTTGCTAAATGTGTATGCAAAAGAAAATCGAATTTATACCTAAACATAAGATTACGGAATTCTTCTAAATGCAATTTCGTTATGCCGCCATGGCTTTATATCACCTTCATTACGTTAAAAAAGGTTAACTAACTTAAATATGTTAAACGAATGATTTGAAGCATTTCGATATCGATATCTAAATGTGTATATAAAAGAAAATCGACTTTATACCTAAATTGAAGATTACGGAATTCTTCCAAATGCACTGTCGTTATGCCGCCATGGCTTTATATCACCTTCATTACGTTAAAGAAGGTTAAATATGTTAAACGAATTATTTGAAGCATTTCGATATCGATTGCTAAATGTGTATATACAAGAAAATCGACTTTATACATAAATATAAGATTACGGAATTCTTCTAAATGCACTGTCGTTATGCCGCCATGGCTTTATATCACCTTCATTACGTTAAAGAAGGTTAACGAACTTAAATATGTTAAACGAATGATTTGAAGCATTTCGATATCGATAGCTAAATGTGTATATACAAGAAAATCGACTTTTTACCTAAATATAAGATTACGGAATTTTTCCAAATTCACTGCCTTTATGCCGTTATGGCTTTATGTTAACTTCAGTTCGTTAAAGAAGGTTAATTAACTTAAATATGTTAAGCTAATGATTTGAAGCATTTCGGTATCGATTGCTAAAAGTGAATATTGAATAAAATCGACTTTATGCCTAAATATAAGATTACGGAGTTCTTCTAAATGCACTGTCGTTATGCCGCCATGGCTTTATATCACCTTCATTACGTTAAAGAAGGTTAAATATGTTAAACGAATTATTTGAAGCATTTCGATATCGATAGCTAAATGTGTATATACAAGAAAACCGACTTTTTACCTGAATATAAGATTACGGAATTCTTCCAAATGCACTGCCGTTATGCCGTTATGGCTTTAAGCCAACTCCCGTTCGTTAAAGAAGGTTAATTAACTTAAATATGCTAAACGAATGATTTGAAGCATTTCGATATCGATAGCTTAATGTGTATATACAAGAAAATCGACTTTATACATAAATATAAGATTACGGAATTCTTCTAAACCCACTGCCGTTATGCCGCCATGGCTTTAAGCCAACTTCCGTTCGTTAAAGAAGGTTTATTAACTTAAATATGTTAAACTAATGATTTGAAGCATTTCGATATCGATTGCTAAATGTGTATATACAAGAAAATCGACTTTATACATAAATATAATATTACGGAATTCTTCTAAATTCACTGTCGTTATGCCGCCATGGCTTTATATCACCTTCATTACGTTAAAGAAGGTTAACGAACTTAAATATGTTAAACGAATGATTTGAAGCATTTCGATATCGATAGCTAAATGGGTATAGAAGAAAGTCGACTTTTTACCTAAATATAAGTTTACGGAATTCGTCCAAATGCACTGGTGTTATACCGTTTTGGCTTTATGTAAACTTCAGTAAGATAACGAAGGTTAATTAACTTAAATATGTTAAACGAATGATTTGAAGCATTTCGATATCGATATCTAAATGTGTATATACAACAAAATCGACTTTATACATAAACATAAGATTACGGAATTCTTCTAAATGCATTGTCGTTATGCCGCCATGGCTTTATATCACCTTCATTACGTTAAAGAAGTTTAGCGAACTTAAATATGTTAAACTAATGATTTAAAGCATTTCGATATCGATTGCTAAATGTGTATATACAAGAAAATCGACTGTATACATAAATATAAGATTACGGAATTCTTCTAAATGCACTGTTGTTATGCCGCCATGGCTTTATATCAAGTTCATTACGTTAAAGACGGTTAACGAACTTAAATATGTTAAACGAATGATTTGAAGCATTTCGATATCGATAGCTAAATGTGTACAGAAGAAAATCGAATTTTTACCTAAATATAAATTTACGGAATTCTTCCAAATGCACTGCTGTTATACCGTTTTGGCTTTATGTTAACTTCAGTAAGATAACGAAGGTTAATTAACTTAAATATGTTAAACTAATGATTTGAAGCATTTTTTTATCGATTGCTAAATGTGTATATACAACAAAATCGACTTTATACATAAATATACGATAACGGAATTCTTCTAAATGCACTGCCGTTATGCCGCCATGGCTTTATATCAACTTCATTACGTTAAAGAAGGTTAACTAACTTAAATGTGTTAAACAAATAATTTGAAGCATTTCGATATCGATTGCTAAATGTGTATATACAACAAAATCGACTTTATATATAAATATAAGATAACGGAATTCATATAAATATACTGCCGTTATGGCTTTATGTAAACTTCAGTAAGATAAAGAAGGTTAATTAACTTAAATTTGTTAAACTAATGATTTGCAGCATTTCGTTATCTATTGCTAAATGTGAATATTTAAGAAAATCGATTTTATACATAAATACACGATAACGGAATTCTTCTAAATGCACTGCCGTTATGCCGTTATGGCTTTATGTTAACTTCAGTTCGTTAAAGAAGGTTTATTAACTTAAATATGTTAAACTAATGATTTGAAGCATTTCGATATCGATTGCTACATGCGTATATACAACAAAATCGGCTTTATACCTAAATATAAGATTACGGAATTCTTCTAAATGCACTGTCGTTATGCCGCCATGGCTTTATATCACCTTCATTACGTTAAAGAAGGTTAACTAACTTAAATATTTTAAAATCTAATGATTTGAAGCATTTCGATATCGATTGCAAACATGTGTATATACAAGAAAATCGACTGTATACATAAATATAAGATTACGGAATTCTTCTAAATGCACTGTTGTTATGCCGCCATGGCTTTATATCACCTTCATTACGTTAAAGAAGGTTAATTAACTTAAATATGTTAAACTAATGATTTGAAGCATTTCGATATCGATAGTTAAATGTGTATATACAAGAAAATCGACTTTATGCCTAAATATAAGACTATGGAATTATGGCTTTATGTCATCTTCAGTTCGCTAAAGGAGGTTTATTAACTTAAATATGTTAAACCAGTTATCTGAAGCATTTCGACATCGATTGCGAAATGTGTATATACAAGAAAATCGACTTTATCCCTAAATATAAAATTATAACATTACGGAATTCTTCTAAATGCACTGCCGTTATACCGTTAAGGCTTTATGTAGACTTCAGTATGCTAAAAAATGTTTATTAACTTAATAGGTTAAACTTATGATTTGAAGCATTTCGATATCGATAGCTAAATGTGTATATACAACAAAATCGACATTATACCTAAATATAAGTTTACGGAATTCTTCCAAATGCACTGGCGTTATACCGTTATGGCTTTAAGCCAACTTCCGTTCGTTAAAGAAGGTTTATTAGCTTAAATTTGTTAAACTAATTATTTGAAGCATTTCGATATCGATTGCTAAATGCGTATATACAACAAAATCGGCTTTATACCTAAATATAAGATTACGTAATTCTTCTAAATGCACTGTCGTTATGCCGCCATGGCTCAATATCACTTTCATTACGGTAAAGAAGGTTAACTAACTTAAATATGTTAAACGAATGATTTGAAGCATTTCGATATCGATAGCTAAATGTGTACATACAAGAAAGCCGACTTTTTACCTAAATATAAGATTACGGAATTCTTCCAAATGCACTGCCGGTATACCGTTTTGGCTTTATGTAAACTTCAGTAAGATAAAGAAGTTTAATTAACTTAAATATCTTAAACTAATGATTTGAAGCATTTCGATATCGATTGCTAAATGTGTATATACAAGAAAATCGACTTTATACATAAATATAATTTTACGGAATTCTTCTAAATGCACTGTCGTTATGCCGCCATGGCTTTATATCACTTTCATTACGTTAAAGAAGGTTAATTAACTTAAATACGCTAAACCAGTTATTTGATGCATTTCGATATCGCTTGCTTAATGTGTAAATACAAGAAAATCGACTTTATACCTAAATATAAGATAACGGAATTCTTCTACATGCACTGCCGTTATGCCGCCATAGCTTTATGCCAACTTCAGTTCGTTAAAGAAGGTTTATTAACTTAAATATGTTAAACTAATGAGTTGAAGCATCTCGATATCGATTGCTAAATATGTATATACAACAAAATCGACTTTATACCTAAATATAAGATAACGGAATTCTTCTAAATGCACTGCCGTTATGCCGCCATGGCTTTAAGCCAACTTCCGTTCGTTAAAGAAGGTTTATTAATTTAAATATGTTAAACTAATGATTTGAAGCATTTCGATATCGATTGCTTAATGTGTATATACAAGAAAATCAATTTTATACATAAATATAAGACTATGGAATTCTTAAAATGTATTGTCGTTATGCTGCCATGGCTTTACATCAACTTCAATACGTTAAAGAAGGTTAGTTAACTTAAATATGTTAATCTAATGATTTGAAGCATTTCGATATCGATTGCTAAATGTGTGTGTACAACAAAATCGACTTTTTACCTAAATATAAGATTACGAAATTCTTCTAAATTCACTGCCGTTATGCCGCCATGGCTTTAAGCAACTTCCGTTCGTTAAAGAAGGTTTATTAACGTAAATATGTTAAACTAATGATTTGAAGCATTTCGATATCGATAGCTAAATGTGTATATACAAGAAAATCGACTTTATACCTAATATAAGATTACGGAATTCTTCTAAATGCACTGCCGTTAGGCCGCCATGGCTTTAAGACAACTTTCGTTCCTTAAAGAAGGTTTATTAACTTAAATATGTTAAACTAATGATTTGAAGAATTTCGATATCGATTGCTAAATGTGTATATACAAGAAAATCAACGTTATACATAAATATAAGACTACGGAATTCTTCCAAATGTATTGTCGTTATGCTGCCATGGCTTTACGTCAACTTAAATACGTTAAAGAAGGTTAATTAACTTAAATATGTTAAAATAATGATTTGAAGCATTTCGATATCGATTGCTAAATGCGTATATACAACAAAATCGGCTTTATACCTAAATATAAGATTTCGGAGTTCTTCTAAATGCACTGTCGTTATGCCTCCATGGCTCTGTATCACTTTCATTACATTTCGATATCGATTGCTAAATGTGTATATACAACAAAATCGACTTTATACCTAAATATAAGATAACGGAATTCATATTAATATACTGCCGTTATGCCGTTATGGCTTTATGTAAACTTCAGTAAGATAAAGAAGGTTAATTAACTTAAATATTTTAAACTAATGATTTGCAGCATTTCGTTATCTATTGCTAAATGTGAATATTTAAGAAAATCGATTTTATACATAAAGACACGATAACGGAATTCTTCTAAATGCACTGCCGTTATGCCCTTATGGCTTTATGTTAACTTCAGTTCGTTAAAGAAGGTTTATTAACTTAATTATGTTAAACCAGTTATTTGAAGCATTTCGATATCGATAGCTAAATCGATAGCTATATACAAGAAAATCGACTTTATACCTAAATATAAGATTACGGAATTCTTCCAAATGTACTGTCGTTATGCCGCCATGGCTTTATATCAACTATATACGTTAAAGAAGGTTAATTAACTTAAATATGTTAAACTAATGATTTGAAGCATTTCGATACCGATTGCTAAATGTGTATATACAAGAAAATCGACTTTATACCTAATATAAGATTACGGAATTCTTCTAAATGCACTGCCGTTATACCGTTATGGCTTTGCGTACACTTCAGTACTAAAAATAAGGTTAATTAATTTAAAATATGTTAAACTAATGAGTTGAACCATCTCGATATCGATAGCTAAATGTGCATATACAAGAAAATCGACTTTATACCTAATATAAGATTACGGAATTCTTCTAAATGCACTGCCGTTAGGCCGCCATGGCTTTAAGCCAACTTCCGTTCGTTAAAGAAGGTTTATTAACTTAAATATGTTAAACTAATGATTTGAAGAATTTCGATAACGATTGCTAAATGTGTATATACAAGAAAATCAACTTTATACATAAATATAAGACTACGGAATTCTTCCAAATGTATTGTCGTTATGCTGCCATGGCTTTACGTTAAAGAAGGTTAATTAACTTAAATATGTTAAACTAATGATTTGAAGCATTTCGATATCGATTGCTAAATGTGTATATACAAGAAAATCAACTTTATACATAAATATAAGACTATGGAATTCTTAAAATGTATTGTCGTTATGCTGCCATGGCTTTACATCAACTTCAATACGTTAAAGAAGGTTAATTAACTTAAATATGTTAATCTAATGATTTGAAGCATTTCGATATCGATTGCTACATACGTATATACAACAAAATCGGCTTTATACCTAAATATAAGATTACGAAATTCTTCTAAATGCACTGTCGTTATGCCGCCATGGCTTTATATCACCTTCATTACGTTAAAGAAGGTTAACTAACTTAAATATGTTAATCTAATGATTTGAAGCATTTCGATATCGATTGCTACATGCGTAAATACATTAATATCGGCTTTATACCTAAATATAAGATTACGGAATTCTTCTAAATGCACTGTCGTTATGCCGCCATGGCTTTATATCACC
>JAPZAG010002392.1:0-17805 GCA_027475135.1 Bactrocera correcta | reverse complement strand
TTTAGGTAT
Organism: Bactrocera correcta; assembly: GCA_027475135.1. Classification (NCBI taxonomy): domain Eukaryota; kingdom Metazoa; phylum Arthropoda; class Insecta; order Diptera; family Tephritidae; genus Bactrocera; species Bactrocera correcta. The sequence goes on along the minus strand of JAPZAG010002392.1, from coordinate 17,796 downwards.
AAAGTCAAGTTTCTTGTATTTACATATATAGCAATCGATATCGAAATGCTTCAAATCATTAGTTTAACATATTTAGGTTAAATTACCTGCTTTAACCTACCGAAGGTGACATGAAGCCATGGCGGCATAACGGCAGTGCATTTAGAAGAATTCCATAATCTTATATTAAAGTACAAAGTCGATTTTCTTGTATATACTCATTTAGCAATCGATATCGAAATGCTTCAAAATATTAGTTTAACATATTTAAGTTAATAAACCTTCTTCAACGAACTGAAGTTGGCATAAAGCCATGGCGGCATAACGAAAGTGCATGTAGAAGAATTCCGTTATCTTATATTAATGTATAAAGTCGATTTTCTTGTATTTACATATTTAGCAATCGATATCGAAATGCTTCAACTTATTAGTTTAACATATTTAAGTTAATAAACCTTCTTCAACGAACTGAAGTTGGCATAAAGCCATGGCGGCATAACGGCAGTGCATGTAGAAGAATTCCGTTATCTTATATTTAGGTATAAAGTCGATTTTGTTGTATATACACATTTAGAAAATCGATATCGAAATGCTTCAAATCATTTGGTTAACATATTTAAGTTAATAAACCATCTTTAACGTATTGAAGGTGATATAAAGCCATGGCGGCATAACGACAGTACATTTGGAAGAATTCCGTTAACCTATGTTTAGGTATAAAGTCAGGTTTCTTGTGTTAGCACATTTAGCAATCGATATCGAAATGCTTCAAATCATTAGTTTAACATATTTACGTTAAATTACCTTCTTTAACCTACCGAAGTTGACATGAAGCCATGGCGGCATAACGGCAGTGCCTTTAGAAGAATTTCATAATCTTATATTTAGGTACAAAGTCGATTTTCTTGTATATACTCATTTAGCAATCGATATCGAAATGCCTCAAAATATTAGTTTAACATATTTAAGTTAATTAACCCTCTTTTTCATACTGAAGTCTTTAAAAGCCTTAACGGCATAACGGCAGTGCATGTAGAAGAATTCCGTTATCTTTAATTTAGGTATAAAGTCGATATTGTTGTACATACACAATTAGCAATCGATATCGAAATGCTTCAAATCATTAGTTTTACATTTTCAAGTTATTTATAATAAACTTTCTTTAACGCACTGAAGTTTACATAAAGCCTTAACGGTATAACTGCAGTGCATTTAAAAGAATTCCGTAATCTTATATTTAGGTACAAAGTCGATTTTCTTGTATTTACATATTTAGCAATCGATATCGAAATGCTTCAAATCATTAGTTTAACATATTTACGTTAAATTACCTTCTTTAACCTACCGAAGGTGACATGAAGCAATGGCGGCATAACGGCAGTGCATTTAGAAGAATTCCGTAATGTTATAATTTCATATTTAGGTATAAAGTCGATTTTGTTGTATTTACACATTTAGCAGTCGATACCGAAATGCTTCAAACCATTAGTTTAACATATTTGAAAATTTCTCAATAGTTTTTGAGATAAAAATAATAGTCGGGACACGTGAAATCACTAAAATTAAAATTCAACCAATTGCCTGCACTATGGCTCACGATACTGTAAAGAAAAATAAGCGAACGAACGAGATAGCGAAAAATAGAAAAACGCGTGCGGATTCAATTGCGGTCAAATAACAATGATTTCTTTATTTCAGCTCATCTAGTTACTTAGCCTAAGTCTTAAAACTAACGGGATAGAACAGTTGGAATGGAAGTATACAGGTATGTACAAAAAGAGGTGAGTAATTCATTTTAACTTAAAGTAATAGATTATGGTAAGTATATTTAATATTATTAGGGTAAGTATACAATACTAATGTAATTCAATATTTAAAATTTTTTTTTTTACAATTCATTTTCCTTAATTTCAGTTTTAGGTTTAAATATATATTTTGTCGCTTGACGCAACACCGGCCACCTTGACAGGATCAGATTCCTTCAATATCCAGTGGAAGGACAGCCAGTTTGTGGATGGGGCGCTTAATCGTGCCCGTCTTGGTTGCTACTTCTGCGACTCGCACCTTGCCGTCTTGCCCTTCGACGGCGGCGACGACGCGTCCGAGTACCCACTGCTGTGGCGGCACGTTGTCCTCGTGGACGAGGACGAGATCGCCTGGCTGCAGGTTGCGTTTGGGGTGCAGCCATTTGTTGCGTTCCTGAAGGCCCGTCATGTAGGTTTTGGACCACTGTCGCCAAAACTGTTGCTTGAGACAGCAAACAAGTTGCCATCTCTCGCAACAACGAACTGGGTCCACTGGCACCTTCTCGGGGGGTAATGCCCGCAGGGAGCATCCTATTAATAGATGCGCTGGTGTTAACGCTTCTCCGTCGTTGGGGTCCTGTCCCAACGGTGCTAGCGGACGAGAGTTCAGAATGGCCTCCACTTCGGCCAGTAGTGTTGATAGCTCCTCCATCGTGAGTAGAGCGTTGCCGAGTGCGCGGACGAGCAGATGCTTGGCGGACTTCACGGCCGCCTCCCATAATCCGCCGAAGTGCGGCGCCCTGGGTGGTATAAAGCCGAAGCTGAATCCTTCTTCGGCTGCGAACCCCATTAGTTCTGGCGCTTGTGCTAGGAACGCCTCCTTCAGCTCGCGCAGCTTGCGGTCGGCGCCGACAAAGTTGGTTGCGTTGTCGCTGAATACTTTCTGTGGCACCCCTCGGCGACCAATGAACCTTTTAAGGGCGAAAATGAAAGAATTAGTAGACAGGTCCGAGACTAGTTCTAAATGTACTGCTTTTGAAGTGAAACAAACGAAAACTGCTATATACGTTTTTACGGGTGGTCGACCACGTATTTTTAACGTTGTATATATGGGACCACAAAAGTCTACGCCACATATCAGAAAGGGCCGTAGTGCTCGAAGTCTTTCGACTGGCAAATTTCCCATTATTTGGTTTTGCAACTTCGGCTTGTAATGAAAACAATGTATACAGTTTCTTACGGTTCTACTGCAAGCATCTCGGGCATTAATTAGCCATATGCGTTCTCGAAGAAGCGCAACCAACGCTTTTGCCCCAGCGTGGTGATTTCGAATGTGCAGGAACCGTAAGTACGTTATAACGAAGTGCGAATTTTTATTTAATAAAAGCGGAAATTTGGCATCGTATGGGAGAGGTGCATTGAATAGGCGACCTCCTACTCGGATTAATGTGAATGACAGCGACATATCCGAGTACTCATGCAAAAACGGATTGAGTTTTTGCAAGTTTGGGGATAGCGTCGTGCCTTTCGTCAGTTTTTGGATTTCGCTCGCAAACTCGGAATGTTGAGTCACCTGGACAATTTTCAAGAAACTCAAGTTTAGCTCTTCTGAAGTCAGATCTTGTCCCCTGGAGGATTTTGGTGGTCTTCTGATCCATCGTAATATATATGCGACCACACGAAGCAATTTTTTATGAGAAGAGAATTTTCAATGAGGTCCAATATTGAATTTCTCTCAGCAGTCGAAATTAATGTAAATGTAGCTTTCTTCTTCTCTAATGCTTCGTCTTCTGATGAGAGCTGGAAGTGGTTATTTATTGGCCATAATGCAGGGTCTTCTAGGAGGAACTGTGGACCGCCAAACCATATTGAATTATTCAATTCGTCCACGTTACAACCCCGAGACACTTGATCCGCAGGATTTTGTTTCGTTGGCACATGTCGGCACTGTACATTGTCAGTCAATTCTTGGATTTCGGACACTCTATTTGCGACAAAGGTTTGTAATGAAGATGGATGCGTTTTTACCCAGTGCAATACAATTTCAGAGTCTGTCCAAAATGTAATTTTCTCGAATCGTCGACTCAACATTGGTGCAACTCGTGACCATAATTTGGCAAGAAGATGTGCTGCCGAGAGCTCGAGACGCGGAAGAGACTTGGTCTGCAGCGGAGCCACTCTAGACTTTGCAGTAAGCAGCATACATTTGACACCACTAGCAGATTGGCTTCGTATGTATATGCAGCATCCGTACGCTCTTATTGAAGCGTCGGAGAAGCCATGGATTTGGCATGTAGCATTCGACTCTAAGTTTACATACCGGGGAAATGCTAATTGACGAGAGCTGCAGTAGGTTGGCTTTGAAATTCTGCCAGCTAGTGTTGAGGCGCAATGGAATCGACTCATCCCAATCTAGTTTTTGAATCCAAAGCTCTTGCAATAAGATTTTTGCTTTGGTAACTAGTGGGGCTAATAATCCAAGAGGATCGAAAAGGCGAGCGGAGACTGACAATATGTTCCGTTTAGTGGCTCGCAGATCATTAAAGTTGGCATCCAAAACAAATCGAAACAAATCCTTTTTCGGCAACCAATGGATTCCTAGTGTTTTAGTAGAATTTTTGTCATTGAAATTTAATGACTTTTCAGTGCAATCACTATCGAAAAATTTAGGGTGGTTCGAAAACCACTTTGTTAAAGTGAATCCTGCCGAGTTTAATATTTCAATTACTTCACTTCTTATAAGATCTAGAGACTCAAAATTTTCAGATCCTGTTAATAAGTCATCAACATAAAAGTCTCTTTTAATGGCCAATGAACCGAGTGGGTATTTCATTGTATTGGCATCACTGAGCATTTGCAAACACCGTGTTGCGAGAAATGGAGCAGGCGCAGTGCCGTATGTTACGGTGTTAAGACGAAAAATTTGAATTTGCTCAGAAGGATGCTCTCTCCACACAATAAGCTGACAATTTCTGTCTTCTTCGTGCATAATTATTTGGCGGTACATTTTAGTAATGTCCGCTGTTAGTGCATACTTATGTAAGCGAAAACGAAGAAGAGTTGAGTATAACTCTTCTTGGATGGTTGGACCTACCATCAAAAGTTCATTCAACGCTATTTGAGTTGAAGATCGACTCGAAGCATCAAATACAACACGTAATTTGGTTGTTGTGCTCTCGGGCCTTAAAACGCATTGATGCGGAATGAAGTAGTGTGGCTCACTCGGGATCTTATTGTTCGTTGGGCTCATGTGATCCAATGCTTTATATTCATTCATAAAGTCCAGATACATTTTACGAAGTTCTGGATCTTTTAATGTCCTTCTCTCCAGGGCCTGAAACCGCCGAACTGCGGTTTCATATGAGTGACCGAGTAACTTACGGTCAGCTTTAAAGGGCATTCTAACTTGAAGCCGTCCTGAAGGCAATACTTGAGTTGTATTTACGAAAAATTTTTCACACTCTTGTTGCTCTGGTGTGAATTTGATGCCATTTGATTCTGAAGGTAATTCTTCTAACGCCCAAAATTTTTGGACCACCGAATTAATTGACGTTAAGTCATCTTCAGATTGGCATAATGTGCTAGTTGCAGAAGGAGGAGGACTTAGATTGCTAGCATATTTGCCAGACACAACCCACCCTAAAAGGGTTTTCTGTAGCGTTGGTTGATTAGGGCCACTTTTAATTTGGCCAATCGCTAACAGTTCGAAAAAGGTTTCTGCACCCAATAAGATATCAATCTTTTTTGATTTATGGAATTCTGGATCCGCCAATTTAATATTGCGCGGAATTTTCCAGCCATTAACATTTATGTTATGGTCTGGATGATTAGCCGAAATGCAACGCATTATCCAGAATTCTGCCGAAAATTCGTAATTATTTACCCGCGACTTAACAAACGCGCTTAGTTTTGTCCCCACTTTCGTGTTGGAATTTCCAATTCCTATTATATTCAACGTTTTGTGTTGGCGACGAATCCGCAACTTTTGTGCCAAGTCCTCCGTCATAAAGTTGACTTGGGAGCCTGAGTCCAATAACGCTCTCGCAGGCAGGTATTCACCATAACTGGTCCTCACTTGAATAACAGCTGTCGCCAACATTACCCGATCCGGCATACTCGCTGTATGCATGGCATGTGTGGTTGATGGTTGCGGATGAGATGCAGCGGGGAAGGAAACCGTGTACTGGTGTAACAATGTGTGATGCGATCGATTGCATACACGACATCGATCCGCTCTACACTTGGACACAGTATGCCCCTTACGCAAGCAATTTATGCATAAGGGCACCGATTTCACAAACTCGAACCTCTGTTGTACCGGAAGCGCCTTGAAAGTGGGGCAGGCAGTTAAAGGATGTTCTTTTGACTTGCATTTTTGACAAGTTGGCTGCTTTGCCTCTGCAGCAACTAAAGCTGATTTAGTCCTGTCCATGTGTGGCTGCTTCATGTGGCTCGTGCTGGTTGTGGCTCCGGATTTCGTCCTTGAACAAGATGCTCCTTCCGCTGCTAACTGCTGAAACCTTCTATTTAAGGTTTCTTCGCAATCCTTCCATAATGGTAAGTGATCGTAGTCAAGTTGGTCTTCCCACTTGGATCGGGTGGCAGAGTCAACCTTTGTCATAACTATATGTATTATAATGGCGTTTGTTATTTGCTGCTCATCGCCCAGAGATAGCAAAGAGTCATAAACGGCAGACACTTCATCAATCATTGATCGCAATGAAGGCGCGGATGGCTTTGGGATGGTTGGCAGCTCAAAAAGTTTAGATATTGTATTGAAAAATATCAAGCACTTATTATCGTAAACTTTTTTGAGACTTGCCAACGCTTTCGGATAATTTTCATCCGACATCTGAAACGCTTTAACTGTTCCCAGAGCCTCTCCAGATAGACAATTTACCAAATGGTTAAATTTTTCTGTATCTGGGATATTTGGATCATTATGAACCAAGCTCTCAAACAAACTCATAAAATTTTTAAATTCTGAATATTCTCCCTTGAATTTCGGCAAATTCATTTTAGGGAGCCTTGAGCTGTGAGAAGCTACGAAAGATGTTTCGGCAATTGATGTTCGGTTTTTGGCTAAAATATTTTTAATTATTGATTTCGTTTCAACAATTATGTCCTCTAACTCCCCTCGGGCCATGTCGTCTTCATCAATCTCTTCAATTTTAGATTGGCATTTCATTAGCTTTTCGCTATGTGAATTTAATATGTCGAGCCGACATTCCAATTCAATTGGATCTAACGACATGGTTTTTTTTTAAAAAGGGCCCCTCTTTATTCGCAAAATACTATTTTTTGCCACCGTCCTTTGACGCTTTAATGACTTTAAGTCGATTAACTCCTTACTTGGAGAGAGGTTGGCGATAGTTGGCTTTGGCTTGCTCATTTTGCTTGTTTAAATTAAATTTCCGAAAAAAAAACTACAACGGTTGGCAACAGATATATTAAGAATCGATACCGAAAACGAAAAAAAATATATAAAGCGATTCTCAAATATACGAAAGCCAAACCAATAGCAATAAAGGTTGGCAACAAATATATTTGGAATCGGTTACGAAAACGAGAAAAAATAATATCGATTCCCCAAATATATGAAAGCCAAACCGATGAGTTATGCAAAATGAGCACTAGCACAGTCGAAAATTTAACGCGAAAAAATATTGTCCAAGAATTAAATTTGCGAAGACAAGAGATAATATGCGAAAAAACTGACCGAATTAAAATTTTAAAATTAGGCGATTTACAAAAAGGTCGCACCTTAATGTAGGCAAATCCGCAATCCCAAAATCCCTTCACATTCACTTCAATATAAGTATAGTATATAATACGTATATGTAAAATATATAATATATGTAGAAAACGATATATATATATGTGTAAATAGGCGTGTAATGTGAAAAGGGAGAGCCAAAAACTGAAAGTGTGCGTTTGCAGTTTTATTATTATTGTTTTTTGTTTGCACCACTTTCAATAATTCGCACTCGTTACCTGGTGCGTCGGCTGTTTGCCGGCGCTTACGTCCCTCTGGCACAGGATACAGCGGCAGCTCATTCCCACGATGACTTAAGCAGCAGCGGATAGACGGCAGCAGCAACAGATTGACGACAGCAGCAGATTGAAGGCAGCGACGTGATGGCAGCAGCGGAGTTATAACAGCAGCGGAGCGACGACAGCAATAGATTGAAGGCAGCGACGTGATGGCAGCAGCGGAGTTATAACAGCAGCGGAGCGACGACAGCAATAGATTGAAGGCAGCGACGTGATGGCAGCAGCGGAGTTATAACAGCAGCGGAGCGACGACAGCAATAGGTTGAAGGCAGCGACGTGATGGCAGCAGCAGAGTTGTAGCAGCAGCGGATTGAAGCACCAAAAAAGTTGCGGATAGCGGTGGAAACGGTTTGTCGTTTTTACCGGCACTTTACCGGCTTTACCGGTTTTTTAATTATGCGGCACTTTAAACAGTTTATAAAACTGTTTCCCCTTTTTTTTTTTTCAACAGTAACGTATTTGTAATATTATTTTTGGTATTTCAAAAACTTTTGAGCGTTTATTTGCGCCCACCACTGTTCCGCATATAAAATTCACCTTTCACCTTAGTACCACCTTTTATTTTAATTCTTTCTTCTTCGCTTTGGTGAATTTTTCACTTTACACTAAGCACACACTCCACAATTTTTCTCCTTTTTCTTCTTTTAGGATTTTTATGCTGAGGTAAGTATACGGTAAGTATTTTAGCACTTGATTTAACACTGTATGTATATGTATATATTTTTTCCACAGATTTCCACTGCACTTATATTATATGTATGTAAATGTATATTTCGTTATTTTTATTATAGGTTCCACTTATTATATTTTTGTATTGGACTGCACGCACTTCAAATATATTTTAACTGTATGTATGTACATATATGTACATATATATGTTTTTATAGTTGGATCCTTAATCCTTTTTATAATATTTTTTTTTTTTTTTAAATTGCCACTTCACTTAACCGTGAGAACCGAAGATCCGAAAACCGAAAACGACATTTGGCAATTGGTTGCGAAAAAATATTTTATATTGTATGTAGTTATTTTAATTTTCTAATCACGCTCATGTCCCTGCTCGGGCGCCATGAAAATTTCTCAAGAGTTTTTGAGATAAAAATAATAGTCAGGACACGTGAAATCACTAAAATTAAAATTCAACCAATTGCCTGCACTATGGCTCACGATACTGTAAAGAAAAATAAGCGAACGAACGAGATAGCGAAAAATAGAAAAACGCGTGCGGATTCAATTGCGGTCAAATAACAATGATTTCTTTATTTCAGCTCATCTAGTTACTTAGCCTAAGTCTTAAAACTAACGGGATAGAACAGTTGGAATGGAAGTATACAGGTATGTACAAAAAGAGGTGAGTAATTCATTTTAACTTAAAGTAATAGATTATGGTAAGTATATTTAATATTATTAGGGTAAGTATACAATACTAATGTAATTCAATATTTATAATTTTTTTTTTTCAATTCATTTTTCTTAATTTCAGTTTTAGGTTTAAATATATATTTTGTCGCTTGACGCAACAATATTTAAAATAATTAACCTTCTTTAGCGTATTGTAGTTGATACAAACCCTGGCGGCATAACGACAGTACATTTGGAAGAATTCCGTAATCTTATATTTAGGTATATGTAAAGTCGATTTTCTTGTATATACACATTTAGCAATCGATATCCAAATGCTTCAAATCATTAGTTTTACATTTTCAAGTTATTTATAATAAACCTTCTTTAACAAACTGAAGTCTACACAAAGCCTTAACGGTATAACTGCAGTACATTTAGAAGAATTCCGTAATCTTATATTAAGGTATAAAGTCGATTTTCTTGTATTTGCATATTAAGCAATCGATATCGAAATGCTTCAAATCATTAGTTTAACATATTTAAGTTACTTAACCCTCTTTTTCTTACTGAAGTCTGCAAAAGCCTTAACGGCATAACGGCAGTGCATTTAGAAGAATTACGTAATCTTATATTTAGGTATGAATTCGATTTTCTTGTACATACTCATTTAGCAATCGATATCGAAATGCTTCAAATCATTAGTTTAACATATTTTAGTTAATTAACCCTATTTATTTTCCTGAAGTCTACATCAAGCCTTAACGGCATAACGGCAGTGCATTTAGAAGAATTACGTTATCTTATATTTAGGTATAAATTCGATTTTCTTGTACATACTCATTTAGCAATCGATATCGAAATGCTTCAAATCATTAGTTTAACATATTTAAGTTAATTAACCTTCTTTATCTTACTGAAGATTACATAAAGCCATAACGGCATAACGGCAGTGCATTTGGAAGAATTCCGTAGACTTATATTTAGGCTTAAAGTCGATTTCCTTGTACATACACATTTTGCAATCGATATCGAAATGCTTCAAATAACTGGTTTAACATATTTAAGTAAATTAACCTTCTTTATCTTACTGAAGTTTACATAAAGCCATAACGGCATAACGGCAGTATATTTATATGAATTCCGTTATCTTATATTTAGGTATAAAGTCGATTTTTTTGTACAAACACATTTAGCAATCGATATCGAAATGCTTCAAATCATTAGTTAAACATATTTAAGTTACTTAACCCTCTTTTTCTTACTGAAGCCTGCAAAAGCCTTAACGGCATAACGGCAGTGCATTTAGAAGAATTACGTAATCTTATATTTATGTATGAATTCGATTTTCTTGTACATACTCATTTAGCAACCGATATCGAAATGCTTCAAATCATTAGTTTAACATATTTAAGTTAATAAACCTTCTTTAACGTATTGAAGGTGATACAAAGCCATGGCGGCATAACGACAGTACATTTGGGACAATTCCATAATCTTATATTTAATTATAAAGTCGATTTTCTTGTATATACACATTTAGCAATCGATGCCGATATGCTTCACATCATAAGTTTAACAGATTTAAGTTAACTAATCCTCTTTATCTTACTGAAGTCTACAAAAGCCTTAATGGCATAACGACAGTGCATTTGGAAGAGTTCCGTAATCTTATATTTAGGTATAAATTCGACTTTCTTGTATATACTCATTTAGCAAGCGATATCAAAATGCTTCAAATTATTAGTTTAACTTTTTTAAGTTAATTAACCTTCTTTAACGAATTGAAGTTGACATAAAGCCATGGCGGCATAACGACAGTACATTTGGAAGAATTCCGTAATCTTATATTTAGGTATAAAGTCGATTTTCTTGTATATGCACATTTAGCAATCGATATCGAAATGCTTCAAATCATTAGTTTAACATATTTAAGTTAATAAACGTTCTTTAACTCACTGAAGTCTTCATAACGCCTTAACGGCATAACGGCAGTGCTTTTAGAAGAATTATGTTATCTTATATTTAGGTATAAATTCGACTTTCTTGCATATATTCATTTAGCAAGCGATATCAAAATGCTGCAAACCATTAGTTTAACATATTAAAAATAATTAACCTTCTTTAACGTATTGAAGTTGGTACAAAGCCTTGGCGGCATAATGACAGTACATTTGGAAGAATTCCGTAATCTTTTAGTTAGGTATAAAGTCGATTTTCTTGTATATACACATTTAGCAATCGATATCGAAATGCTTCAAATCATTAGTTTAACATATTTAAGTTATTAAACCTTCTTTAACGCACTAAAGTCTACATAAAGTGTTACCGGTATAACGACAGTGCATCCAGAAGAATTCCGTTATCTTATATTTAGGCATAAATTCGACTTTCTTGTATATATTCATTTAGCAAGCGATATCGAAATGCTTCAAACCATTAGTTTAACATATTTAAAATAATTAACCTTCTTTAAAGTATTGAAGTTAATACAAAGCCATGGCGGCATAATGACAGTAGGATTGGAAGAATTCCGTAATCTTATATTTAGGTATAAAGTCGATTTTCTTGTACATACACATTTTGCAATCGATATCGAAATGATTCAAATAACTGGTTTAGCATATTTAAGTTAATTAACCTTCTTTATCTTACTGAAGTTTACATAAAGCCATAACGGCATAACGGCAGTATATTTATATGAATTCCGTTATCTTATATTTAGGTATAAAGTCGATTTTGTTGTACATACACATCGAGCAATCGATATCGAAATGCTTTAAATCATTAGTTTAACATATTTAAGTTAATTAACCATCTTTAACGTATTGAAGGTGAAATAAAGCCATGGCGGCATAACGACAGTAATTTGGAAGAATTCCGCAATCTTAAATTTAGGTATAAAGCCGATTTGCTTGTATATATGCATTTAGAAATCGATATCGAAATGCTTCAAATCATTAGTTTAACATATTTAAGTTAACAAACCTTCTTTAAAGAACTGAAGTTGACATAAAGCCATGGCGGATGAACGGCAGTGCATTTGGAAGAATTCCGTTATCCTATGTTTAGGTATAAAGTCAAGTTTCTTGTACTAGCACATTTAGCAGGCGATATCGAAATGCTTCAAATCATTAGTTTAACATATTTAAGTTAAATTACCTTCTTTAACCTACCGAAGGTGACATGAAGCCATGGCGGCGTAACGGCAGTGCATGTAGAAGAATTCCGTAATTTTATATTTAGGTATAAAATATATTTGTTGTATAAACACATCGAGCAATCGATATCGAAATGCTTCAAATCATTAGTTTAACATATTTAAGTTAATTAACCCTATTTATCTTCCTGAAGGCTACATCAAGCCTTAACTGCATAACGGCAGTGCATTTAGAAGAATTACGTAATCTTATATTTAGGTATAATCTTATATTTAGATATAAAGTCGATATTAACATATTAAAGTTAATAAGCCTTCTTTAACGCACTTAAGTTAACATAAAGCCATGGCGGTATAACGGCAGTGCATGTAGAAGAATTCCGTAATCTTATGTTAGGTATAAATTCGATTTTGTTGTATATAAACACTTAGCAATCGATATCGAGATGCTTCAACTCATTAGTTTAACATATTTAAGTTAATAAACTTTCTTCGAAGAACTGAAGTTGGCATAAAAGCATGGCGGCATTACGGCAGTGCATGTAGAAGAATTCCGTTATCCTATATTTAGTTATAAAAACGATTTTCTTGTATATACACATTTAGTAATCGATATCGAAATGCTTCAAATCATTAGTTTAACATATTAAACTTAATAAACCTTCTTTAACGCACAGAAGTCTACATAAAGCCTTAACGGCATAACGGCAGTGCATTTGGAAGAGTTCCGTAATCTTATATTTAGGTATAAAGTCGATTTTGTTCAATATACGCATTTAGCAATCGATATCGAAATGCTTCAAATCATTAGTTTAACATATTGAAGTCATCAAACCTTTTTTAACGGACTGAAGTTGACATAAAGCCATGGCGGATTAACGGCAGTGCATTTGGAAGAATTCCGTTATCCTATGTTTAGGTATAAAGTCGATTTTCTTGTATATACTCATTTGGCAATAGATATCGAAATGCTTCAAAACATTAGTTTAACATATTTAAATTAATTAACCCTCTTTTTCTTACTGAAGTCTAAAAAAGCCTTAAGGGCATAACGGCAGTGCATGTAGAATAATTCCGTTATCTTTTATTCAGGTATAAAGTCGATTTTCTTGTATATACACATTTAGCAATCGATATCGAAATGCTTAAAACCATTAGTTTTACTTTTTCAAGTTATTTATAATAAACCTTCTTTAACACACTGAAGTCTACATAAAGCCTTAACGGTATAACTGCAGTGCATTTAGAAGAATTCCGTAGTCTTATATTCAGGTACAAAGTCGATTTTCTTGTATCTACATATTTAGCAATCGATATCGAAATGCTTCAAATCATTAGTTTAACCAATTAAGTTAATAAACATTTTTTAGCTTACTGAATTCTACATAAAGCCTTAGCGGTATAACGGCAGTGCATTTAGAAGAATTCCGTAATGTTAAAATTTTTATATTTAGGTAAAAATTCAATTTCCTTGTATATACACATTTAGCAAGCGATATCGAAATGCTTCAAATTATTAGTTTAACATATTTAAGTTAATTAATCCTCTTTATCTTACTGAAGTCTACAAAAGCCTTAACGGCATAACGGCAGTGCATTTGGAAGAATTCCGTAATCTTATATTTAGGTATAAAGTCGATTTTCTTTTATATACACTTTTGGATATCGATATCGAAATGCTTCAAATCATTAGTTTAACCAATTAAGTTAATAAACATTTTTTAGCTTACTGAATTCTACATAAAGTCTTAGCGGTATAACGGCAGTGCATTTAGAAGAATTCCGTAATGTTATAATTTTATATTTAGGTAAAAATTCTATTTTCTTGTATATACACATTTAGCAAGCGATATCGAAATGCTTAAAACCATTAGTTTAACATATTTAAGTTAATTAACCTTCTTTAACGTATTGAAGTTGATAAAGAGCCATGGCGACATAACGACAGTACGTTTGGAAGAATTCCGTAGCCTTATATTTAGGTAAAAAGTCGATTTTCTTGTATATATGCATAAAGCAATCGATATCGAAATGCTTCAAATAACTGGTTTAACATATTTAAGTTAATAAACCTTCTTTAACGAACGGAAATTAATATAAAGCCATAACGGCATAACGGCAGTGCGTTTGGAAGAATTCCGTAGTCTTATATTTAGGCATAAAGTAGATTTTCTTGTACATACACATTTAGATATCGATATCGAAATGCTTCAAATCATTAGTTTAACCAATTAAGTTAATAAACATTTTTTAGCTTACTGAAGTCTACATAAAGCCTTAGCGGTATAACGGCAGTGCATTTAGAAGAATTCCGTAATGTTTTAATTTTACATTTAGGTATAAATTCGATTTTCGTGTATATACATATTTGGCAAGCGATATCGAAATGCTTCAAATCATTAGTTTAACATATTTAAGTTAATTAACCTTCTTTAACGTATTTAAGTTGATACAAAGCCTTGGCGGCATAATGACAGTAGGATTGGAAGAATTCCGTAATCTTATATTTAGGTATGTAGTCGAGTTTCTTGTATATACATATTTAGCTATCGATATCGAAATGCTTCAAATCATTTCTTTAACATATTAAATTAATAAACATTTTTTAGCTTACTGAAGTCTACATAAAGCCTTAGCGGTATAACGGCAGTGCATTTAGAAGAATTCCGTAATGTTATAATTTTATATTTAGGTATAAAGTCGATTTTCTTGTATTTGCACATTTAGCAATCGATATCGAAATGCTTCAAACCATTAGTTTAACTTATTTAAAATAATTAACCTTCTTTAACGTATTTAAGTTAATACAAAGCCATGGCGGCATAATGACAGTACATTTGGAACAATTCCGTAATCTTATATTTAGGTAAAAAGTCGAATTTCTTGTATACACACATTTAGCTATCGATATCGAAATGCTTCACATCATTAGTTTAACAGATTTAAGTTAATTAATCCTCTTTATCTTACTGAAGTCTACAAAAGCCTTAATGGCATAACGACAGTGCATTTGGAAGAGTTCCGTAATCTTATATTTAGGTATAAAGTCGATTTTGCTCAATATACGCATTTAGCAATCGATATCGAAATGCTTCAAATCATTAGTTTAACATATTTAAGATAATAAACCTTCTTTAACGCACTGAAGTCTACATAAACCCTTAACGGTATAATTGCACTGCTTTTAGAAGAATTCCGTTATCTTATATTAAGGTATAAATTCGACTTTCTTGTATATACTCATTTAGCAAGCGATATCAAAATGCTTCAAATTATTAGTTTAACTTTTTTAAGTTTATTAACCTTCTTTAACGAATTGAAGTTGACATAAAGCCATGGCGGCATAACGACAGTACATTTGGAAGAATTCCGTAATCTTATATTTAGGTATAAAGTCGATTTTCTTGTATATACACATTTAGCAATCGATATCGAAATGCTTCAAATCATTAGTTTAACCAATTAAGTTAATAAACCTTCTTTAACTCACTGAAGTCTGCATAACGCCTTAACGGCATAACGGCAGTGCATTTAGAAGAATTATTTTATCTTATATTTAGGTATAAATTCGACTTTCTTGTATATATTCATTTAGCAAGCGATATAAAAATGCTGCAAACCATTAGTTTAACATATTTAAAATAATTAACCTTCTTTAACGTATTGAAGTTGGTACAAAGCCTTGGCGGCATAATGACAGTACATTTGGAAGAATTCCGTAATCTTTTAGTTAGGTATAAGGTCGATTTTCTTGTATATACACATTTAGCAATCGATATCGAAATGCTTCAAATCATTAGTTTAACATATTTAAGTAATTAAACCTTCTTTAACGCACTGAAGTCTACATAAAGTGTTAACGGTATAACGACAGTGCATCCAGAAGAATTTCGTTATCTTATATTTAGGCATAAATTCGATTTTCTTGTATATACATATTTGGCAAGCGATATCGAAATGCTTCAAATCATTAGTTTAACATATTTAAGTTAGTTAACCTTTTTTTAGGTATTGCAGTTGATATAAAGCCATAACGGCAGTGCATTTGGAATAATTCCGTAATCTTATATTTAGGTATGAAGTCGATTTTCTTTTATATACACATTGAAATCATTAGTTTAACATATTAAGTTAATAAACATTTTTTAGCTTACAGTAGTCTACATAAAGCCTTAGCGGTATAACGGCAGTGCATTTAGAAGAATTCCGTAATGTTATAATTTTATTTTTAGGTTAAATTCGATTTTCTTGTATATACACATTTAGCAATCGATATCGAAATGCTTCAAACCATTAGTTTAACATATTTAAAATAATTAACCTTCTTTAACGTATTGAAGTTAATACAAAGCCATGGGGGCATAATGACAGTAGGATTGGAAGAATTCCGTAATCTTATATTTAGGTATAAAGTCGTTTTTCTTGTACATACACTTTTTGCAATCGATAGCGAAATGATTCAAATAACTGGTTTAGCATACTTAAGTTAATTAACCTTCTTTATCTTACTGAAGTTTACATAAAACCATAACGGCATAACGGCAGTATATTTATATGAATTCCGTTATCTTATATTTAGGTATAAAGTCGATTTTGTTGTACATACACATCTAGCAATCGATATCGAAATGCTTCAAATCATTAGTTTAACATATTTTAGTTACTTAACCCTCTTTTTCTTACTGAAGTCTGCAAAAGCCTTAAGGGCATAACGGCAGTGCATTTAGAAGAATTACGTAATCTTATATTTAGGTATGAATTCGATTTTCTTGTATATACTCATTTAGCAATCGATATCAAAATGCTTCAAATCATTAGCTTAACATATTTAGGTTAATAAACCTTTTTTAAACGTATTGAAGGTGATACAAAGCCATGGCGGCATAACGACAGTACATTTGGAACAATTCCGTAATCTTATATTTAGGTATAAAGTCGATTTTCTTGTATATACACATTTAGCTATCGATATCGAAATGCTTCACATCATTAGTTTAACAGATTTAAGTTAATTAATCCTCTTTATCTTACTGAAGTCTACAAAAGCCTTAACGGCATAACGGCAGTGCATTTGGAAGATTTCCGTAATCTTATATTTAGGTATAAAGTCGATTTTGTTCAATATACGCATTTAGCAATCGATATCGAAATGCTTCAAATCATTAGTTTAACATATTTAAGTTATCAAACCTTTTTTAACGGACTGAAGTTGACATAAACCCATGGCGGATTAACGGCAGTGCATTTGGAAGAATTCCGTTATCCTATGTTTAGGTATAAAGTCGATTTTCTTGTATATACTCATTTGGCACTAGATATCGAAATGCTTCAAAACATTAGTTTAACATATTTAAATTAATTAACCCTCTTTTTCATACTGAAGTCTACAAAAGCCTTAACGGCATAACGGCAAAGCATGTAGAATAATTCCGTTATCTTTTATTCAGGTATAAAGTCGATTTTCTTGTATCTACATATTTAGCAATCGATATCGAAATGCTTCAAATCATTAGTTTA
>JAPZAG010002391.1:0-17834 GCA_027475135.1 Bactrocera correcta | reverse complement strand
TAACCCAAAAATGAGATGGTGAACAAATTTTATTCGAAAACGTTGGATCTTTATGGAACTTTTCAAGGGTACGAGTTGCTGCGAGTAACGCCGTTAGTACCCATGCCCATTTCTACCTTATGTCCATTAATATATCAAATCCAGTACTTTCAGTGTCATTGTTGTTTTAACAACCATTCAGTTTAACTTCAACGGATGATATATTTTATTATTTGTGGTTAATGTTTCACCATATGTCTAGTGATAATGTATCTGTATGAGCATGTAAGCAAATTGTTTAAAGCATATTCTTCGCATTTGCCATTAATTTCAAAAGTGGGAAGCGTTGATAGACGATAGTTAAGTAGATTAGTAAACAATAACATGACAGGTATGAGCCAGATACAAATGAATTAGTGGAAGAAAACTCACCTTAGAAAAATTTCTTAGCTGTGCTTAAGCTTAATTAGAATCATACAAGCCGCAGAAAAAGTGAACTATTTACCAGTTTTTGTTAGTTAAAAGTTTCAGATAAATTGGTAATTATTTAAAATTATCCATATCATAATCAACAGCCAAAAAATATGTATTCTGCTCTAGTAAAAATCTCGAGTTAATTTTGAGTTCGGAACCTTTATTTTTAAAGCCAATCAGACATTAATATCATAACAAAATTTATTTAATAGTTTCATTACAATTTATATAACTAAATGTTAGTTTTCTTCCACAAGAAATGTGTTTATCCTACATTTTTAAATTCTTTTTTGATTCAAAACATAAGTCTCAACATCAGCAGATATACTGCCAAGGATAATATAAAAAATCTCGCTCATAAATAAAATGTTGTATGAAAATATCTAGCACAACTTCTGCCGCCCAGGAGCCTATCGGCCATTTTTATGTCCTACATTGCGTAAACGTGATTTTCCGACAACGAGCAATTAAAATGCAGTACTTCTGGCCGACTAATCTAATAAAGTTCGTTCGATTGTAAGCGAAAGTATTGGTTTAGTTAGTTGTAGTAAAGAAAAACGCATACAATTTTATAATATAGCTCATGGTGCATATTTAATATCTTTGTGTCTTGTTAGTTGTAGTGTATAAAATATTCGGTTGCACCCACACTTATCCCTTTCTTACTTGTTATTTATGGTGTGTTTAATGAAGTGAAAAGTTTTAAATAAATTTTTAATAAAATCATTTTCTCATCTCTCCAATTTCTTCACACATCCAAACACACGCGCATAAACACAAATAGAAATCTTCAAACCTGTTTTCATTGTTGGAAATCTGTTTAAGCTACCGTCGAAAGAGAGCCAACATAAGAAAAATAATTGACAAGGTTCATTACATAAAACAAAAGGCTAAAAAAAAAGATGTTAAATGGGAAAAACAAAAGCGCAAGTTTAAGGAGGGTCAAAGTTTTGAAATATAGACTGAAAACTACACTGACATACACATATACGAGTATATGTAGATGTGCTACGTAAGTAAATTTCTAAACTTAAATTGGTTGGCCAAAAAGGTTTTGCCATTGTCATTCCTTTCTTCCCTACTTTTCGATTCCAAGCTCTATAATTTTGATTTTTGATTGTTCGTTTGGTGTGGCAGGTGTTTACTTACGCGCAAAAAAATTATAAGATTATGATTGCCCACAATCAGTGGATTGATAAGTAAAGCTCCTATGATAGTAGCATATGCGGACGAAATTACCATCTTAATAACATAGGTATCTATAGACCGTTAGCAGTATTATTACCACCACTCTCAATACGGAGCAAACGAATCTAATTGTGTTCACAAGAAAGCACAAAATTCCTCTATGGACGTTCCCTTCAATAAAAAGAACACAACTCTCTCTAAAGCACCGCACCAAGTACCTACCGAAGGCAAATGGAAAGAGTTCGGCCAGAAGTGTCTTAGGAAGCAGGGCAGCAGTACAAGTGTTGCCAGAAGCAAGCAACTTCACTTCTATTAGGTGTCAAGGGCATCAAGTGTAATGAATAGTGGACGAGATTGCGAAGTATGGTGTGCGGCTAACAACCGAAAACGTGATCAACATGGAACGAGCTACCTAGATACAAAACTGCAAAAGTCATGTGCAAAACGGTAGATCGGAAGTACACAAAATTCCTATCGTTAGAAGGAGACTGTAGGAAAATTAGGAATATTCACCGTCTGGTGGCAACACACGCCGCAGGTTGGCAGATCGAGAAGACTGCATGAAATGTCTAGAAAACACCAATAGGGAAGCAATTGAGCATATTTTGTGCACTTGTCCCGCATTGGCAAGACTACGCTGTAAGCATCTGGGGTCGCCACGATATGATACATAGATTAACCTTACTTAAACTAATATACAATTAGACACACGCAAAAAGTTGTGATTTTTACTAATTTTATGTGAATTTTAATGGACATCGGAATTCGAATGGTCTTTATTAGGTGTCCAGTTATTTGAAAAAAGATTCAAAGATATAATTTTGTGCTCTCCTGAACATTTAATTTGATAAAAAAGCTTATTTCACTAGAAAAAATCCATAAAATATTTGCCCCGAAAGCAAACTCACTGCAGCTATTCAACATTGCTCAAAAAATTGAAACACAATAGAAAAGAAGAAAATATAGCTTAAAAAAGGTTTAAATGCACTAAAATTTTTTCCAGTCGGCTCTTTTAACCACGACGCAGCATAGTCAGCAGCCAGCCAACCAGAAAAACTGTGAAGCCTCCGACTTGTAGCATGTCAAATGGATGGTTGCAAAGTCGGAAGTTAGATCATTGCTCAATTTGCCTTCAACTCAGGCATGTGGCAGTCAAGCTCGAGGGAAAACAATACCTCTACGCCAAATGAAATTTCATAAAGGCGTAAAAATTTAACGAGCTAACGTTCGAAAGTGATGCGGAAAACCACCGATTTTGCTTGCCATGCCAACGCCATTAATGACACATCCAAGTTGATGTTTTATACAATATATACACATACATGTGCATATACTCTTTGTCATTCTGTTGGTAGTTGTCCCGAAGTAAAGCGAAAAGCCAATTTGTTGAAACAATATTTATTCATGATTTTTCCATTTATGTACCGAAAGCACATTCGGCTTAAGGAGGAATTTTTCATAGTGGTTAGATCAGGCAATACTGTTGGAAGAACGCTGCGTAAACCAAATAGAAGTTTTGTGGAGAAACTCGAAAAAAATATTAACCGACGGACTTTTGTTATTAGGATTGATTAGTCGGTACTCGAATATCATGTTACAAGTATTGTCAACAGCGCAAGTTTAAGAACTTAGTATGTGGCTACCACGAGGTTAGTATCAACAACCAATTGGAAGTGACTTAAAATTACCAGATTCCTACAAATTATTATTTGAGGATAGATAATCATTTTTCTGTAAACAGTTGTCACCCTATTCTTATCTAATATTGATATGCTTTTCGTTTGATGTGGAGTTCGCTCAATAAAAAGCTGTTTGACGGTGTAGTAACAGGTTACTTAAGAAAACAAATTAATAACCAAAAACTCTTTATTTATATTTATTATCTTTACATAATATAACGAAATTGGAAAACTGATATTTTGAATCAGAATTTTTCGCTCTAAAAAACGTCTTGATATCATTTTTCATGATATTGATTTATAATATAAATTTTCAAAGTTGTAGGTTAACTTACTTACCAAAAAAAATTCCACGTTATATCTATGACAAGAAAAAATTATTAAGGTATGTTGTAAACTGATAATAAAAGATTGATTATGTTTAGTCTGTTTTTTTGTTTTTTTTTTTTTTTGGATAAAAACTCAATTTTCAAAGTGCAGAAAGGTAGTAAATAACATAACTTAGGTGCTCAAGCGTAATTTTTAATTTACAAAGAATATGTTTGGTGAAATTTAACAAATTGTCTCCTGAAATGCAAAGCAACGTATCATAAAAAAATCGAAATTAAGTTGTTTATTGCTAACGTTTCACTACATTATATTATATATGAGAGAGTTCCCTTATATAGTTCTCCTTCGCATGTAAATTTATGAAGAAAACTGAAGTGAACATTTATAATACCCCAACAAACTAATTGAAACAGAGCTTGAATTAGAAAGTGAAAATTCATTTCTAGAGATTGAAACGAACTCAAAACTTGGCAATCGACTATTGTCAGTTCTATTGGGTATCAGTATTTACTTAGTTATTTTAAGTAGAAGTGATTATTTTAGGAGTGTGTATGCGTCAGAACGTAAAATAAATAGAAGATTATTTAATTTTTAGTATAGAAAATGAAATATATTGTTGGTCGACAACCTTTTTTTGAAGTCGCCTCAGGTGGGCCATCTTCCATAAAATATCTACAATACTAAGAAAAACGAATTCTAAAATATGAGTATATTCATATGATTAAAGGTATTCTTCTTCTTCTTCTTTACTGGCGTAGACACCGCTTACGCGATTATAGCCGAGTCAAAAACAACGCGCCAGACGTTTCTTCTCTCCGCTACGTGGCGCCAATTGGATATTCCAAGCGAGGCCAGGTCCTTCTCCACTTGGTCCTTCCAACGGAGTGGAGGTCTTCCTCTTCCTCTGCTTCCCGCGGAGGGTACTGCGTCGAATACTTTCAGAGCTGGAGTTTTTTCATCCATCCGGACAACATGATCTATCCAGCGTAGCCGCTGTCTTTTAATGCGTTGAACTATGTCAATGTTGTCGTATATCTCGCGCAGCTCATCGTTCCATCGAATGCGATATTCGCCGTGGCCAACGCGCAAAGGACCATAAATCTTTCGCAGAACCTTTCTCTCGAAAACTCGCAACGTCGACTCATCCGTTGTTGACATCGTCCAAGCCTCTGCACCATACAGCAGGACGGGAATTATGAGTGACTTATAGAGTTTGGTTTTTGTTCGTCGAGAGAGGACTTTGCTTCTCAATTGCCTACTTAGTCCGAAGTAGCACCTGTTGGCAAGAGTTATCCTGCGTTGGATTTCTAGGCTGACATTGTTGGTGGTGTTTACGCTGGTTCCAAGATAGACGAAATTATCTACAACTTCAAAGTTATGACTGTGAACAGTGACGTGAGTGCCAAGTCGCGAGTGCGACGACGATTTGGGGCATCGTGAATATCTGGTCGGTTGTTGATTTACCAGGTCTAAAGCCACACTGATAAGGTCCAATCAGTTTGTTGACGGTGGGCTCTAATCTTTCACACAATACGCTCGACAGAACCTTATATGCGATGTTGTGGAGGCTAATCCCACGGTATTTGGCGCAGATTGTGGGGCCTCCTTCCTTATGGATTGGGCATAGCACACTTAAATTCCAATCGTTGGGTATACTTTCGTCCGACCATATTTTGCAAAGAAGCTGATGCATGCACCTTATCAGCTCTTCGCCGCCGTGTTTGAATAGCTCGGCCGGCAATCCATCGGCCCCTGCCGCTTTGTTGTTTTTCAGGCGGGCAATTGCTATTCGAACTTCTTCATGGTCGGGCAATGGAACGTCTGCTCCATCGTCATCGATTGGGGTATCGGAGTCGCTTTCTCCTGGTGTTCTGCGTTCACTGCCATTCAGCAGGCTGGAGAAGTGTTCCCTCAATAATTTAAGTATGCTCTGGGCATCGGTGGCTAGATCACCTTGGGGGGTTCTACAAGAGTATGCTCCGGTCTTGAAACCCTCTGCAAGTCGCCGCATCTTTTCGTAGAATTTTCGAGCATTACCCCTGTCGGCCAGCTTATCAAGCTCTTCGTACTCACGCATTGCGGCCTCTTTCTTTTTCTGTCTACAAATGCGTCTCGCTTCCCTCTTCAACTCTCGGTATCTATCCCATCCCGCACGTGTTGTGGTCGATCGTAACGTTGCGAGGTAGGCAGCCTGTTTTCTGTCCGCTGCGACACGGCACTCCTCGTCGTACCAGCTGTTCTTTTGCACTTTCCGAAAACCAATGGTTTCGGTTGCAGCTGTACGTAAAGAGTTTGAAACGCCGTCCCACAGTTAACTTATACCGAATTGTTGACGAGTGCTCTCAGAGAGCAGGAGTGAAAGCCGAGTAGAAAACGTTCGGCTGTCTGTTGTGATTGCAGCTTCTCAACGGCGAACCTTCCTTGTGTTTGTTGGCGTGCGTTTTTTGCTGCACAGAGGCGGGTGCGAATTTTGGCTGCAACAGTATAGTGGTCCGAGTCCATGTTAGGACCTCGAACCGTACGCACATCTAAAACACTGGAGACGTGTCTTCCGTCTATCACAACATGATCGATCTGGTTGGTGGTTTTTCGATCCGGAGACAACCAGGTAACATGATGTATCTTCTTAGGCTGGAATCTAGTACTACAGATAACCATATTTCGGGCTCCGGCGAAGTCGATCAGCCTCAACCCATTTGGGGATGTTTCCTGGTGGAGGCTGAATTTACCGACCGTAGTGCCAAATATACCTTCTTTGCCCACCCTGGCGTAGAAGTCGCCAAGCACAATTTTGACATCGTGGCGGGGGCATCTCTCATAAGTGCGCTCCAAGCACGCATAAAAGGCATCTTTGGTCACATCGTCCTTCTCTTCCGTCAGGGCGTGGGCGCAAATCAGCGATATGTTGAAGAACTTCGCTTTGATGCTGATTGTGGCTAGACGTTCATTCTCCGGAGTGAATGATAATACTCGGCGACGGAGTCTCTCTCCCACCACGAATCCAACACCAAATTTGCGCTCCTTTATATGGCCACTGTAGTAAATGTCACAAGGACCTACTCGTCTCTGTCCTTGTCCCGTCCATCGCATTTCTTGGACGGCGGTGATGTCAGCCTTTATCTTTACGAGGACATCTACCAGCTGGGCAGCGGCACCTTCCCAATTAAGGGAAGGTACATGCCCTCAAATCATAGTCCTTATTTCGTTTGCCATGGTCGTCATCAAAGGGGGGGCTCTCATCCGAGGCTGTTTTTTTCCTTTCATTGGGGGTGTTTTTTTACGTGGCGGGTCCCAAACCCAGCGCACAAACCTATGCAGGGGTGTTTCGCGTTCTCACTTTAGCTCGCCTTCAAACGGATGTTCTTAGGCTACCCAGAGGATACTTGGTCAAAGACCGGAAGTCGTGAGCTGCTTGAGTCATTTGTAAAAGAATCGTTTCTGGCCACTCCCAAGTGAATGGCGATCAGAGAACTTTCCTCACTTGCGTGAACTTCTACACATGACTCCATCCTCCGTATTAAAAACAGGGAAAAACACGTTAACTTCGACTGCACCAAAGCATTAAAGCGTATAAAAAGATATTTACCTAGATTTTGATCCATCAGTTTATAAGTGGCTTTACGTTTTAGTAGTCCGAATTGAACAATTTCTTCAAAGATTTCACAACTTCTTTAAAAACTAATGTAAGGTCAACCGCATAATTGCACCCCTGCAACACAAAAGAACGAGCGCACCAGCAACCCGAGAAAAGTAGTTGGAGAAAATACATCGTCGCGTCAGCATCGTTCGAGACTGGTCGTTTTGGTTTTTTTCATTTTATTTCAACTTTAAAAACAATATATTGAATATAATTGAACTCTGTAACAAATAATAATATTGTACGAAATACAATCTTGTATAATAAATCGAATCCTGACGAACTCTGAAGATCTACCATCTTTTAGTTCAGAAGTGGAATGCTTCTTATAGCCTCACATGTGTGTGTTATTGTTGTGATCGGTTTGAGCAGTCGCGAGTGGTCGTGCGTTTGAACATAGCAGAGCAAGTGTGGCAAGAACGTCATGTTGGTGACGGTTTGCGTTTGAAATCAAACAGAATTGTTGTTGCGATTAGCCTATCGAGCGTACGAATGGACGAGCGATTAGCGAAGCATAGAAACGAAATCGGCGGTTTGCATTTAAAAACGTAGACATATCTGTTGTTGTAATTTGCCTGTTGCGCGTACGAATGGACGAGCAGTTGGCGAGGCATAAAAGCAAGAAAAGCGAGGATTTGCATTTGCGCATGTACAAACTGACAAGCGTTCGGTGAAACGAGAGAGAGAAATAAATAAAAAAAAACATTGTGACGGTTTGTGTTTGAATTACATTTTTGCGTACGAATGGACGAGAGATTGCGAAACGGATACATACAGAAAGTGTAAAAACAAAAGAAGAGAAACAGTGACAATTGTGTGTCGTTATTGTCTAAAATTTTGTTGCATGACGAATGAAGCAAAATAAAGAAAAGTCAAATCCAATAAGAATACTTGTTAATAAAAAAAAAAAACGCAAAATGAAAATAAAAGTAGCATCTTTGAAAGTTGACGAACTGAAGGAGCAACTACGTAATAATAATTTACTAACATCGGGTTCAAAAGCTGAATTGATAATGCGATTAAATGATTTCTTATGTAGTGATGAAATCGAAATCGAAACAGAATCTCATTTACAAAGCCAGGTAAATGATTTGCGTGAAATGATGCAGAATATGATGACGACCATGCAAAGTTTTGATGGTCAAATGCAGCAAAGAAATAATGATACAGTGCGAGAAAATGTAAATGAAGAACGTTTAGTTACTACACCACAGAATTCAATACGAACAGAGGGACGAAGTGCCAGTGTAAAGGAAATTGCAGAGACAATTCCTGAGTTTGACCCAACTACTGATAACTCACCAACAGTGACACAATTTGTAAATAGAGTGGACAGTTCCATAAGTGCTTACGACTGGGACGAAAAGTGTTTACTCTTAGCCGTGTATGGAAAATTAAAAGGTGTTGCGCGTATGTGGTTAGACGCAGCACCAGCGTTTTATTCCAATTGGCCTGATTTGGCGAAAGCGTTAAAAAGCGAATTCGATTGTGAATTGAATGAAGCGCAAGTACATTATAAAATGGCAAGTACGACGCGTATGCAAAATGAAAAGATTTTAGAGTATTGTTTTAGAATGAGCGGACTAGGCCGACGGTATGGCCTGAGTGAAAGTTCAATTATAAAATACTTACATTCGCGACGGATTAAAACACCGTGAATTGCAGACTGCAATAGCTGCATTGAAGTTTAATTCGTTGAAAGATATGCGCGAAACAATTGAATGTTACCTTCAAAACTTAACTGTGACAAAGCAATTTAAAAATGAATATACGAGTGATCGAAATAAAAACAGTGCAAAAGACATGCGTCGGAATAAAATCGAAACAAAAGACATAACGTGTTATAATTGTAAAGAATGTGGACATATTGCGCGGAATTGTCCAAAACCGAGGCATGTATGCAATGCAGTATGATACGACGATCAGCTGTAACAAATTTAAATACCAAGAAGTATCCATGCGCTGTAGAAATAATAGGCATTTGCGGTGGAAAACGTACTTCAATTGAGAGTATCAACGTGAACATGGCTGTTGATGATGTAGTTTTAATCGTCAATTTGTTCATTGTTGATGATGATATATTAACAATGGACGTGCTTTTGGGACAAGATATTTTTAAAAACGCAGACGTTGTGGCAGAAATAAAGAACGACAGCTTCGTATTTTCTACGCAGGTTGTAAAGGTAGAACTTAAGCATCGAGAAACTTATTTCAGCGAAATTGTTAGCAGTATTGACGACATAAATGTAAAAGCTGACTTGCAAGTATTGTTAGCTGATAACACAGACGTTTTTGCGGAAAATCTTACTGATATTGGCTTGACTAACGCGACAGAAATGAAAATCGAATTGACAACGAATGTACCAATAGCTCAAAAACCGTACAGGGTGCCGGAGCCGAAGAAGCATTTAGTTACCGAAATGATTAGAGAACTTTTGGCATGCGATATAATTGCCACGTCTAAATCCGAATACGCAAGTCCAAATCGAATTGACAACGAATGTACCAATAGCTCAAAAACCGTACAGGGTGCCGGAGCCGAAGAAGCATTTAGTTACCGAAATGATTAGAGAACTTTTGGCATGCGATATAATTGCCACGTCTAAATCCGAATACGCAAGTCCAATTATTTTAGTAAAAAAGAAAACTGGGGGTGAACGCCTTTGCGTCGACTATAGGCGACTTAATCAGCATACGATAAAAGAAGTTTATCCAACACCAAATATTGAAGAAAGGCTTAGCGAAGCCATGCGATACAAATATTTTTCAGTACTAGATTTAAACAGCGGGTACTATCAGGTACCAATAGAAGAAGGGTGTCGCAAGTATACAGCGTTTATAACAACTGAAGGTTTGTTTGAGTTTAAGAGAATGCCGTTTGGCCTCAGAAACGCGCCTGCGGTATTCCAGCGGCTAATGCAAAATATCAAAGATAGAACTCGACCTGGTGACATGATCCACTATATGGACGACATATTAGTAGGTAGCAATAATGTCACCGAGATGTATGAAAAACTTAAACGTGTTTTTAAGGCATTGCGCGAACTCAATTTAACATTAAATATTAAAAAATGCGAGTTTATGAAGCAGACGATCGAGTTTTTAGGGCACAAACTTCATTCAGGTGGCATAAGCCCAGGTACTGTGAAGACAATTGCCGTAAATTGTTTTACTACTCCAAAATCTATAACAGATGTAAGACGTTTTCTTGGTCTTAACGGGTATTTTCGACGTTTTGTACCAGGTTACTCGATTATAAGTGAGCCGTTACGTTTATTGCTGCGTAAAAAACAACAATTTCAATGGGCAGAAAAACAAAAAGAAGCATTTTTAGCATTGAAAACAGCGTTAACATCGAAGCCATTGATAACAGGGTATCGTGTCGAGGCAGATCATCAGATTCATACTGATGCTAGCTCTGTTGGTATTGCGGGTGTACTTTTACAACGAGAAGGCGGCGACTGGAAACCAGTTGCATATTACAGCAGATCTACGACAGACAGCGAGCGAAACTTTCATAGCTATGAGCTGGAAGTACTGGCGGTGGTGAGCAGCCTAGAGCGTTTTAGGTATTATGTGCAAGGGAAAGAGATCGCAGTTGTGACTGACTGTAGCGCGGTTACTACAGCAATGCACAAACGTGAGTTGATACCACGAATTGCACGTTGGTGGCTACGTATTCAAGACTTTCTTGTAAAATTGGAGCACCGACCTGGTAGAAGAATGGAGCATGTCGATTTTCTCAGCAGAATGCCATATGAAAAAGGTGAAGAAATCGATACAGCGTCTCTGAAAATTGCGAAAACAACTTTAGACGTAGGTGACTGGATATACAGTATGCAGCATCAAGACAAAGATATTCGAGATATTGTAGAAAAACTTGCCAGCGGTGATAAAACTACTAATGATGAATACAAAATCGAAAACGGAAGACTTTATTGAAAGCAGAAAAATAATAAGCTATGGGTAGTACCAAAATCAATGCGATACAAAATTGTACAGAGCGTGCACGAGAAAGTTAAACATCTTAGTACAGAAAAGACTTTAGAAGAATTAAATAAATATTTTTGGTTTCCTCGAATGCGTAATTTTGTAAAGACATTTGTGAAATCGTGCATTGAATGCGCATATAATAAACAGCGGGGTGGCAAAATAGAAGGAGCGTATCATTATGACGAAATAGAACCTGTACCATTCAAGACGGTACATATCGATCATCTAGGCCCTTTTTCTCGTAGCAAGAAGCAGAACGAACACGTAATAGTCCTCGTTGATTCCTTCACGAAATTTACAGTATTACGAGCTGTTAGAAGCACAGCGACACGACATGTATTGACATTACTTAACGAAGTAAGCAGCTATTTTGGCGTGCCAACACGAATAGTAACCGATCGTGGGACAGCGTTTACTTCTCAGGATTTTAGACAATATTGCAACGATAATGATATTAAACAGATTTTGAATGCTGTTCGAACTCCGCGCGCAAACGGACATGCAGAGCGTACCAATCGAACTCTACTGGGTATGTTACTTCCGTCGACGGAAAACGACAAAACCTGGGATGATCAACTTAGAGGTATACAGTGGGCACTAAACACTACAAAGAACAAAACAACTCAGCGAACTCCACAAGAACTTTTATTCAATTACAAGCCTCGAGATATTCTTCAGAATAAATTAATATTAGCTTACGAGATGAACGAAATTCAAACTGAAGCAGTAAGCCGTATTAATCAGCAGCGAGAAAAAGCTAAACAGCGTTTTAACGAAAAACATCGAAAACCAACACAATATAACGTTGGTGATTTGGTTCTCGCCGAGAATGAGCCTGTTAGTACTGGTGGTTCTCGCAAATTGGAGCCACTATACAAAGGTCCGTTCATGGTAACTAAAGTGATTGGCCACGATAGGTATCTCGTTGAAGATATACCAGGGTCTAAACGCAAACAACGACATTATACATCAATCTATGCATCTGATAAGTTGAAGCCATGGTGTAATTTGCCGAATTTCGATGGGTTTGATAATGATGTCGGAGTCGAGGTCGACTCCTGTAATCAGGATTGGCCGACTGTAAGGTCAACCGCATAATTGCACCCCTGCAACACAAAAGAACGAGCGCACCAGCAACCCGAGAAAAGTAGTCGGAGAAAATACATCGTCGCGTCAGCATCGTTCGAGACTGGTCGTTTTGGTTTTTTTCATTTTATTTCAACTTTAGAAACAATATATTGAATATAATTGAACTCTGTAACAAATAATAATATTGTACGAAATACAATCTTGTATAATAAATCGAATCCTGACAAACTCTAAAGATCTACCATCTTTAACTAATCTACACAAATTTTCATGATTGTATCTCGCAAATTGGAAAACATTTCAATACACGCACTAAATCGCCTAAACACTTTATGCTGGCCACTTATTATACTACCGTTTGGATGTTACAAACGTCGTGGTATACAAGGTTTTTCGCAAAAGAAACATTACTTTTTAAATATAACTGTTTCTGGTGGCGCCACTATTGGTGGGTATATGAAATAAAAATTTTGATCTCTTGTTGACATATCGTAAAAACTTTAAGACCATTGGATAACTACAATCGATGTTATCGATCAAAAAGTGACAGCAGCTTTTGGTCATCGGTCGTAAAATGCATTTTGAACATAGAGCAAATATTAAATTTTGTTTTAAACTTGGGAAAACGTTTACTGAAACATTTCAAATGTTGAAAAAAGTTTATGGTGAGCAGTGCCTAGCCCGTAGTAATGTGCATGAGTGGTTTAAGCGATTCCAAGAAGGTCGTGATCACCTCTGTGACGATCAGAAGTCACCAAAAAAAAGTCGTTTGCAAAAGTCAAAAATAAAGACAATGCCGATTTGTTTTTACGATTCCGATGGTATTGTACACTGAGAGTTCGTCCCACCAGGCCAAACGATTATTGCTTTATTTTACCTTGGTGTTATGAAGCGTCTTTTGTCCGCATTCGTCGTGCTCGACTACAATACCGTGAGGCAGGGTCCTGACGCCTGTTGCACGATAATGCGCCGCGTCATCGGTTGACGTTTGTCACTGATTTTTTGACAAAAAACTCCATATTAACCATTAATCACTCACCCTACTCACTTGATCTGGCACCCTGTAATTTTTATCTATTTGGAATACTTCATTTGCCCATGAAAGGACACTGGTTTCAGGACATTTCAGCTATCCAAAAGGCGACGACTGATATTCTCAAGAGCATTGACCGGGCTAAACGCTGTATCGAAGCACAAGGCAACTACTTTGAATAAAAAATATAACTTTTGAAAAATATTATTTTTTTGTTGTTTTTTTTAACAGTCCTGTTTCTTTTGCGACCGACCTTGTATATACCCAGGTCAGGGTAAAAGCCATTACTCATTACAGGGAAATAAAGTTCTCTGCGAACATTTCTCTCAGAAAGCTCATTATGCTAACCACAAATTGAACGATCGTCGACGAAGCCAACAGCAAGCCTACCGCCGTAAAGTCATGCTATGGTCTTAATAACTGTACCCATAAGTACGTGTGCATTCCAGCAAGTTTGTGTTTGAAAAAAGTTTTTTAAACTTTTGATGTAATCAATTTATTCAAATACTTATATTAGTACGCTCTTGCAAGTATTATATACGTAGTAAATATACATAGTATATTAATCCGACTGATTTTAACTCTTTAAGCTGGCTCGTTTTTGCATGTATTTTACCAACATGCAGTGCATGTACTCTGCTAAAAGCCCTTGTAACTTTCCTCCTGCTATGGAAAGTGTTTTTGTAAGTCTGCAAAAATAATCGTTGTTTAATTTAAGTATTTCTGAGTTTTGTCGTAGAAAATTAAGTTTTGTAAAACATGAAATTGCAAGCCATATCATTGTTATCATATTATTATCAATCATACTATATCTCAACACTTGCAAACATCACAAAAGCACTGATGTTGTCAAAAATAGATTTTGAATTCGCAATTTATGGACATTGTGCAAAAAAGTACCTCATTCTCATTGAAACCCCCTAAGAAAGTTCATGCAGTGTAAAAACTCGATCTTGTTTAATCTACTGAAAACAAGCCATCTACGATCATAAAATGCTTGAATATTATCAATCAGTTTCATATGACTTCGACACCGCAACTATTAAAAGTGAACTGGCTAACGTTGAAATCGTCTATAATAAGTCCGCCATTCGAAATTCAAAAAACATACACCTATGCAGAGCAATATATCCAGGTATTCAATGACGTAGTAGTAAAGTACAAACCGGAGTGGAAACTATTATACACTGACGAATCCAAATCAGACACCCACACTTCGTTTGCGGTAACAAACGAACAAGGTGTCACAATAACGTCGGAATTTAACCAACGTTCTGCTCGATATTTACAGCTGAAGAGGCTGCGATATATGAAGCGGTTCTATTTGTCGCACAAGCAGGAAAAAATTATATCATATATACAGACAGCAAATCGACAATTAATGCTATTTTAAATGAGACAAACTCAATGCTGATCAACAATATAAAAGAAATTTTGTATCAACACAAAAACAGAATTAAGATCATGTGGATTCCTGGGTATACTGGTATTCGAAGAAACCAACTTGCAGATGACCGTGCAAAAAAGGCTGGAAAAGAACCACTACTTTTATTCGAACACTGTACGCTGAAAGACATCCGCAACATGGTAAAAAAGTACTGACGAGTCAGCATCGAGAGATTGGTAAAATTTTCAATACACATAATCTCTCTGGTACCACGCTACTACCCAACTGATTGCTCTTGCGAAGATATAAAAATGTTTGTTCGCCTGAGGATAGGCCACACCTTCAAAACTC
This sequence comes from Bactrocera correcta, assembly GCA_027475135.1. Lineage (NCBI taxonomy): Eukaryota > Metazoa > Arthropoda > Insecta > Diptera > Tephritidae > Bactrocera > Bactrocera correcta. The sequence goes on along the minus strand of JAPZAG010002391.1, from coordinate 2,694 downwards.
ACAGTACTCTTTTAAACAAAACGGCTAAACCAAGCTGTTCATATTGTAATCAGCCAAAGATATCAGTAAATCACATCCTAAATGAATGCGACGCTTTAAATACATCTAGGAGAACTACTTTTGGTAAAGCGAAACCATCAAATCTTTTAAAGAAACCAAATACCGACAACATTTGGCCAATCAACAATTTTCTAAAAATATGTAAGATATCAAACTTAATTTAGTTGTATATATACCAATGTTAGATACTTATAGACACACAGTAGCCAACGCTTTAACTTAATTAATTATTTATATTTAGCTCTCTTATAAATAAAGAAATAAATAAAATATATACTAAATATACAGGCATATCAACGAACGAAGAGCTGGGTGGAGAGAAAGACAGACATAGCTAAATTGAATCAGCTCGTCACGCTGATCTTTTATATACATAGAATTTGTCTAAAATCTTATACACATCTAACAAAAAACCAATCAGAGTTTGTATTTAAATTTCTCAGCTAAATGATAATTAAAAAAAAAACAGGATTTTGCTAAGTTGGTAGAATTAATTACTGTGCTAAATATGAGCGCGATCTGTCAACCAGTTTGTTTACAGCAGCTGCTTAAGTACACCTAAGTCGTGCGTTGCGATTTTTACAATAGACAAATATTTTTGTCTTATATTTCTATCCAAGTTTTGTGTGCGAAATCATTGCGAATGTTGGAAAAGACTTATGGTGATTCATTTTTATCAAACACACAAGCCTATAAGTGGTACAAAGCCTTCAACGAAGTTCGAGAGATCGTTGAAGACATGCTTCGATCGTTGCGCCCGTAGAACTTTTCAGCTGATGAAAATATAAGAAAAAGTGAAAGATATGATGCTTAAGAATCGTCAGGTAAATGTAAGAAAGATGGTAAGAGAGCTCGAAATCTCTCGCGAGACCGTTCCAAAGATTCTAGTGGTTGTTTTGGGTATGTAACGCGTTCTTTCTCGAAGGATCCCGATAAAGCTGATTTTTTTTTTTTAAATAGTACCGTAAAAAAGTCCTTATGAACATGGTTGATCGTGTAAATTTGTATTCAAATTAAAAGCCAAAAACGCAATGAATACCACCGATCGACCACCGTATTTACTGGCTCTGTGCGAGTGTTTCTCATTCTCCAAACTGAAACTGCTGCACCGTGGAACAAGGTTCCAGTCGATCGAAGAGATAAAGAAAGAGCCATCCCAAAAAGTGCTTATGAAAAGTGTTTCGAGGACTGTTTATCATTGGTGGGGATTAGTTTGAAGATGACAAAATAAATGTTAATGAATGTTAAATATTATGAATCATATTTTTTGGAGGATATTTTTTATCAAAATTTATAATAATATATTATATTATTTATTTTGTTCTAATTCTTTCACATTTTAAATGGAGAAATGCTTTTTTTTAAGATTACTAGATTTTAAAAACACCCCTCGAACAAATGGTGTTTTCGGCAAAATCAATTTATTTTATTCAAAATAGTCTCCTTCTGCTTCAATACAGCTTTTTGCACGGTCGAAGTTACACGGTGTCGTATATCAGGTGAATACGGGGAGTGGTTAATTGTTAAAATGTGATTTTTGGTCAAATAATCGGTCACAAGCGCCGATCATGCAACAAATGGCAACTTTCATCTTCGCGATATTCGGGCCGAACACTTCGAATGTTCGGTCAAAATGCGATAAATCGGTGTTTGGAAATGTTCAATTCCGTTTCCGTGAGTTTCAGTTTTTGATGAATTCAAGCACATTTTATATGAAATTTCTGGTGATCACGGAATTTGATTGGCCCACTTGTTGATCTTCATCACTTATGTCCTCACGACTACTTTTAAAACATTGAAACCACTCATGCACAATGCTATGAGATAGGCAATCATCGCCATAAACTTGTTTCATCAATTGAAATGTTTCGGTAAAATTTTACCAATTCCAAAACACAATTTAATGTTGGCTCATTTTCGCTCCCATAACACTAACATAATGACACTTAAAACGCAATAACTTCACTTCCACTAATGCACCAGTCGACATATACAAGATGGCGCTACCAGGAGACGCTAGATTCAAAAAGTCCTGTTTACTTTGGAAAGCATCTTGTATATCATTATTGTTGTTTTTATGCATTACTTGTAAGTAAAAAGTCAACTGCTGGTAAGCAGCAACGAGTTTTTTCACATGCAGCGAGTGTGTTCGCCAAATAAATTAAGAAACTTAAAGGTTTCATTTAAAATTTATTACATACAGAACATTTATTTATTTGTTCGACTTTTCTATCCGTTAGGATGCTCTTACTTTTCTGGCAAAAACAAGTTCAAACTTTTAGAGTCTTCTAAGTGTCAACACGAAACGGAAACAAACCAAAAATATTGTAATACGATAAAACCAATTTCAATATACATAATGTACCACTTTACTTTGCTCTTAGTTTTCTGAATGAATTGAACTCTATACAAAGCAGCTGTGAATAATTGTTGAAAAAAGCATACTTTTAGGCGTGTGAAATGGGTATTGCAACGTTCCTGCTATGAATTGGTCATAAATTGTTCTTCTTCACTAGAGAATTTTGTATGGTAAACGACAAAAAAATTCACAATCATCTATTTTGGTTGCGTATTCTGGCTGCTTGCCACAATATTATTTTGTTTAGCATTTGTGGTGACTCTTTCAGCTTCTAA